>JXCR01099399.1:2500-13887 GCA_002079205.1 Phalaenopsis hybrid cultivar
TGTAAGTNTAACCCTAAACCCTAACCCTTAAACCCTAAACCCTAAACAATAAACCCTAAACCCTAAACCCTATAACCTAAACCCTATACCCCAAACCCTATATGTTAAACCCTATACCCTAGACCCTAGACCCTAATCCCTAGACCATAGTCCCTAAACCCTAAACAATCATATATACTTAACTTACTAGGTAATTTCCTAATATGGGCTAGTTCATTGTAGTCCACCTTAATGCTTGTTTTCACATCTCCCTTTTGGACATGTCTTTCATCGGTCGGTGGACTTGGATAATCCTGTACAACTGTTTATTTCATCGTATCCTTTGGACCATTCTCAGAGGTAATACCTTTCCACTTCTTAAATTTATTTATGTCACTTCTTGTGAATCATGACTTAACTTTTGAACTGCCTCTACATGAGCTAGAGTAACTGATTCTTCTGGAGGTTCGTCTGAATCTGAAGACTTTAACTCTATCGCAATCGACGATCCGTGGAACTTAAAGATGGACATATCATTTTCTGAATCAAAATTATTATCATCAATATCTTTTCCTTACTCACTATCACATGTGTCAAAACTTTGTACGATTTGAGAATCATTAGAAATATTGATATTAGTATAGGGATCAGGTTGATCATCACCAATCACACCATCGACAAAAACAGTTAAAACATAGCCAAAGTTGAATTCCATAGTATTACGTGCCCCTGATGGAGTAAAGAAGAGATCGTACAAAGTCAACAGTTTGAGAGATTCACCTCCCAAATCTGTAGTAACTAATCTTGGACGATCAAGTTTCATTTCACATTTTGGCTTTTTGATGGGTTTTTCAGTTTTCTTCGAATCTTCTTCTATAGTCATCAACAATACGGGCTCGACAGGTTCTTGATTTTGAATCAAAGCTTGTACCGAAACATTCTGAATTTGATTTAGTATTTTCTTTAAAGACTTCGTCCAAACTGTATTCCACCCATCTTCGACTGTGTAAGGATCGATCGGAACAATAGGAACAACCGAAATTATATTGATCAAACCTTGTCCAAGTTCTTTCATATACCTTTTGGGATCATTATGTTCTTGTCCCTGAGATTGTATTCTAACCAATTCTTGAAAGAAAAGCAATTCTCCAGAGTATGTCCAATCATTCTATGATATGGACAATATAATGGGTGACCTTCTTATCAACCTCATCGGGCTTCTTTTGTTCTAGCAAGCTGAATCCCGATTTCTTGATTAAATTGTGAAACATTTTACCAACCACTTTGTCTTTAAAAGGATACACTCTGTTTAATGGTTCTGTTAAGGTTGGAATTGATCTGTTTTTTGTCTGATAAGACTTTTACTGGGATGACTGTGTACAGTATTGATGTGGTTATTCAACTTTTATTTACAATGGTTGCTTACCCTTGTCAATAGTCGCAACAGTCCCGGACTTTTTCTCAAAGACTTTTGTGGGTCTCTGTTTTTCAAATTTCTCAATAAAACCAAGTTGTTTAGCTTCTCGGCTTTGCGGAGCAATTCTCAAAAGTTTTAATTGTGAACCCCTTGAGGAAGAAAGCAACTGACCCGTGAATATTTTTTAACAGGATTTCAATCGCATGTTGTTCTTAAAGTTGTGGTTCGCATTTTATGCTTAAATTCCTCCATCGCAGAATGTAATCCACTAGAGTTTCATCTGTTCTTTGTTTCTCGATCACTAAATCACCAATAGTGATATGGTGTTGAGCCCCATCAAATCACTTGATGAAGAGATCTTCTAATTCTGTGAACGTCTTGACAGAACCATTCGACGATTCCGCATACCATTCAAAAGCTACTCCTGACAGACTATTGACAAACTGTCACAAAAGTAGAGCATCATTCCCTCCTGCATTGCAACAACTGGCGCGAAAATATGCCACATGCTATCGAGGGTTTCCTGTTTCATCAAAAGTTTTAAACAGAGGTGGTACAAAACCCTTGGGATATTGCACGGTATCAAATTCTTCAGGTTATGGTCTACACCTTAGAATTGATGCACCGCCTTTAAACTATGTCAAGGTTTCTTTCACCTGTAGTTCTATCATACTTTTAATGTCCTTCTCTGGTATCAAATTCTGGACATGAACTTTCTTACATTATTCTTCCTTATTAACAAAAGTAGACTCCTTTTTATGGTCTTCGATCTGTACAACATCCAGTTGGTTTACCTCAACAGGTACTATTTTTGGAGATTGTGACTAACTTAGTAAGGTCATAATAGCAGTCATCGTTTCTTCCATTTTTGCCTTCAAGTAATCCATTTGCTCATCTTTTTGCTGAACAATCTTCTGCAATATTTCAACAGCACTCTCCCCTTCTGGTGCCTCTCATAAGAATGAAGATGTTCGGGTTTCCACGACATTTATCTCTGTGAAATCCTCATCCATATAATCAGTCAAATCCTTTTCATCATCCAATTCATCTTTCCTTTCCTCAGAAAACTGTTTAATAACCTTTCTAAGCTTTTCCAACTTTATTTCAATTGGGTTTTTTTAGATGCCTCAGGGTCAGTCTGCAACAACTGACAAGTAGCACTTTCAACGGCAACTGTAGTGGGCAACACATCACATGGGGAATTTTCCCCAGAATTCTCCATCATGGGCTCCTTCGTATGTGTTGGTTCAATGACCTTAGGTCACCACACCATCTTCTCAGATATAAATATCTTGGGATCAATTGACTTGTTGGTGATATCCATATGATGAGAATCGGTAGGCTCCCTAATCTCTGAACCAGACACATCAACAAGTAATCTCTTACTATTCTTTGACCTTTGTGACCACAGTAAGGGCTTATCATGTGCCTTAGGTACACTTATTCTCAGTCCAAGAAGGAATTAAATGGGTTTTCGTCCCCTAAAATTCGGGGAAAGAACTGCTAGGAGTGACAGCAATAGAAACAGGAGGAACACGGGCTCTCAAACGATGTTTGACGGGAATTCTAGGCAGTAGTGGAGTAGTAATGGCAGAAGCGAGATCTAGACAGCGATCATCTAAACGAACTCTCTGAGAGGTTTGCAAAAGAAAACCTTCTCCTCTTCTCACAAATCTCCTTGTAGGTTGCGAAACGAACTTATCATCCTTTAGTATCTCTCTCCTCATCTGGGGTGACACAGCACACCCCATCCTCTTGAGGATTTCGGTAACAGAACATCTTTCTTTCTTTGTTAGCTTCTTGAAGACCATACAAACTCACATTAACGATGCATATCCTTTAATCTTTACTTGGTTATTGCGACGGTAGAATTGAAAAGGTGTAGCAGCAATCCTCTGAATGTGCTCTTCATCAAGAGCGGCGGACAGTGGATGAAATATGCTCCCTCTTAAGAGAGGGGAGGTCTCAGGAAATCTAATTTCTTCATTTTCATCCAAAGAAATTGAGGCAACAACCTAGATAGCTTTCACTTTCTTAATCTTGGCTATTTTCCGGTTCTTGTTCCTTCTATAAGTCCTGGTCAGAGGTACAGACCTTGAACTGGGCCTACTTCAAACACAGAAGGCGCTGTCAAGACCATTGGACTCTCCACAGTGACAAACTCATCATCTACCTGAATCTCCTTCCCTTTAAGTTGAGTGGAGAAGGTGACAGGAGCAGTCACTAGAGTGGTGGGGGTAGTAACAGTTGTTTCCAAAATATTCTTGACAATTTTAGTAATTTTTTCAATAGTAGCAATGTCCTTCTTAGCTGATACATTTTACAAAGGTAGGAACTCATGTGTCGACTTCAGGTTGAATTCCACTATGGGTTCCACCATTTCAAGAGTTTTGTTTCTCAATACAACGACGATAACTTCTCCAAACTTAATGTCAGTATTATCAAACCCTTGCCCGAAGCGAATGACGGCTCTATCAAGCAGCTCATTCTTATTTACGGTCAAGTCCATTCCAGTGTCAAAGGATAAAATCAACTTTGGTGTAGCCATTTTTTGTAATTTTAAATTTTCTAGAAATTAGACTCATGATGTTTACGGCCATGTTTGCAACAATTTAGGATGAATATCTTGAATCAAATAAAATCATTTAGCTGAGTGTCTCTTTCGAGACTTATCCGAACAAATCTCTTTATACATATATACATCTTAAACATTATTTATAGGTTTTAAATAATCGAATCAAAATGTCATAAATAAAGGAAAGAATAGGATGTGTAGGACATGTGTCTGTGATTTAAAGAGAAAGTTTCTCGTATCAAATTCACTCATACAAATCGTCTCCTAACATATCACACTTATTGGGAGTCCATCCTATGTAAAATTTAAACCAAAACCTTTCTGTTTATAGGTGATTAAACAGTGGCTCCAGAATCAAGGGAGTTGACATTAATTACTCAAGGAAGAAATGAGTGACATACATCAACTGAAGAATGATAGTCTGACCTACAAGAGATATGGATACACTATCGATGAATGAAGATAAAACATCATAATCAAAATGGAGAGGGGAATTAGTCCCCACCGAAGTCGCCAGAAATTATCGGTTATTTTTTTTTTTAAAATAAGATTTTAAAACTAAATTTAGTATAATATATAATGTAATTTTAATTTTGGGAAAATGGTATTTTTTTATTATTTTTTGAAAATGATGAGACCAGATAGACCTAATATATCTAATAGCTTAAATAGTTAAGCATAATACCATAAATGATATATCATCTAGAAGCCCCTATAGAGGAATTTAAAGCCGACAAATTCCTCAATCTAATACACATATTAAACAGGGTTTAGATTACTCTGGGTTCTTAATTTCCTATAAAGGCAAGCCCCTATAATTAATTATATCTTAGACAGCCAAAGTCACCTAAGAAGACTCTTGATTTAGATCAAGATTTTTTCTTCAAGAATTTAACGTTTAGGTTTCCACGATTGCTTATAGGAAAATTTAAATGGGATAGGTTCAAGTAAGAATAATTATTTTTCATAATCCAAAGGAATGAAAAGTAGGAGATTTTGAAGATACTGAAGAAGAATTAGTGACATCTCAAACTAATCTATGGTTTGGCTTTACATCTTTGAAAGAGAAATTTTGTGATGTTTCAGTCTTGCAAGTTATTTAGATATTCGAGACTTGTATTTGTATGTCATATGCAAATAGCCCGAGAAAATATGAGGATTTATGTCGTACCGAATGACGACCTCAGAATCCTGAAAAGTTTAGGACTTATATCGTACGATATAAAAATCGTAGAAAGTCTTAAATAATAATGTGAGGATTTACGTCGTGTCAGACGAATGACCTCGACGTCTTATAGGTTTCTTATTTAAATCTATCAAAACTCAGCTCCTTCTGCCATCATCTCTCGTAGTCTTGATTGCTGTCTGGAGATGAATCACCAATCGACAACGTCGTCGTCTCATTCCAAGAAAAAGGGATAAAGAAATGAGAAAACCATGCATTGAACGGTCTATCCTAGGGTGTTATACAAACATACTAGAAAGGTAGTAATTGAAGCATGAATACTGGTAAATGTATACAGTACAATAAAGGACAGACAAAGAGACTATGTAGTAAAGTAAGAAAAACGCATGGGATATGTAGTGAAGTACAGTACAGTACAAAAAAAAGAAATATGCAGAAAAATAAAGTATGGAAATTAAATAAATAAAAGTGTACCTAATCAAATTTTGCTAAAGCTTCAAAACATATTGTAATTGTATGATATAAATGGGTTAGGTAAACATTTGCAGATTATAAAAGAAAAGTTAAATGATGAACATATGAAAGTCTCAAGATGGGATATTAGATTTCAATTTGGGGATAGGCTCAGACTATACCTCTTTTTATTCCCTTGATCCCCCAGGCTACTGATATATTGAAGTCAACCTATCAACATCAACTAGAGGTCACCAACAAATCACCTCTATAGTCAGGCAACCCTAAACCCTATCGTTTAGTGAATATGTGAACGGAGTAATATCTGAACTCATCAAAGTGTAGTGCATCTATACGTGATATGTAGTATTTGAACTCATCAAAGTGTAGTGCACCTATACATGATATGTAGTATTTGTCGTGTAGGGTGTAGTGTGTAGTGTTCGTTGAATAATACCTGAGGTGTATTATGATATTTGTGGTGTAATGCAAGAATCAAAATATATGATGTATCTCTTATGTGGTGTATGAAATGTATAGTACATGAGAGTCTTAGTGTATGAAAGACATAATGTGTGAAAGACATGTTGTATGAAATGTGTAGTGTGTATGTGAGTGTTAACAGGTATATCTATAGATTTTGGTCAGTGCATAGTGTCTATGATGTGGTGTTTATCATTATGTGAGTGTAGTCCCCGTAGAGTGGTTTGTTGTGTATCTGTTCTTTCTAAGTACCATTTCCCAAATCTTTTGGGGAGGGTTAAGGCTGCCAAAGATTTAAGAAAGTGAAATGGCATCGCATTAGTTGAGTATTGATTTTATATTTCAGCTATGAACAAAGCTGTCAAATGGTTCCTTGCATCATCGCCTGTTACCCCTCGTCTCGAACTAATAGGCCACCTTGATATTTCATGTCCTCATCCTTAGAATTTTTTTTTTTAGACCTCATACTGAGAAATAAACATCTAAGCATTTATGTAATATCCACTTTCCACCTCTAAGCTTGAATTTTGAATCTGTATATAATCACGACATACTCTACGAATTTTTAAAGAGCATTATGTTTTCATCTTCACATTGTCAAATCCAGGTCTATGAGATTGTCAGGTTTTTTTTTTTCAAAAATAAGATTTTAAAATTTAAATTTAGTATATAATGTAATTTTAATTTTGTGAAAATTGTATTCTTTATTTTTGAAAAATGATGAGACTAATTCGACCTCATATATCTAATAATTTAAATAGCTGAGCACGATACCATCAATGATATATCATCTCAAAGAATGATCGTATCACTTATTAGTAGGCTTAACTATCTAAACTTAAAATTTTATGACTTTATTTTGGTCTGCGAATTTATAGCCGACAAGTTCCCCTATCTAATGCACAGATTAGATAGGGTTTAGATTAATTTAGGTTCTTAATTCCCTATAGAGGCAAGCCCCTATAGTTAATTACATCCAAAATGACAGGAGTCATTTGAGAAAAGTCTCGATAATGATTAGGGTTTCGTCTTAAAAAATTCAACGTTTAGGTTTCCACGATTGTTTATAGGAAAATCAAGTGGGACAAGTTCGAATAGGAACAGTTATTTCCAGAATCCAAATGAGCAAAAAGTAAGAGATGTCGAAGATACGGAAGAAGATTCAGTGTCTTCCCAAACTAACCTATGGTTTGGCTTTATTTCTTTGAAAATGAAATTATGTGATATTTCAATCCTGCAAGTTATTTAGATATTCAGGGCTTATATCGATATTTCATATGTAAATGGCGCGAGGAAATGTGAGAATTTATGTCGTACCGAACGACTACCTCGGAATCCCAAAAAGTTTAGGACTTATATCATATGATATAAAAAATTGTAGAAAGTCCTAAAAGGTAATGTGAGGATTTACGTCGTGCCAGACGAACGACCTCGACGCCCTATAGATATGTTGTTTAAGTCTATCGAAGTTTGGTTGAAGCTCCTCTTTCACTTTCCGTTGTAATCCCGACTGATGTCTAAAGATGAATCATCATTTGCTCGCGTTGTTGTCTGGTTTCGAGAAAATGGATAGAGAAATGAGAAAACCATGCCTCGAACGGCATATCTTAGCGTGTTATACGAACATGCTAGGATAACATTATTTGAAAATATAATATAGATGAATTTTTATGATGCGATGTAGTATAGGCAAGAAATAACTGTGTAGTAAAGTACTGTAATAGGAAAAGGCTGAAAGAAAACTTATGAAAGTAAAGTAAACATGAAGAATAGGAAAAACTATGCAGTAAAGAAAGAAACATGTGGTGTAGAAACAAAATTGAAACAACTAAATGTACCTGATTAAGTCTGACAATGCTACAAAACACATTTCATTTGCATGATATAAAGCGGTTAGACAAACATTTGCATGTTATAAAAGAAAGGTTAAATGATAAGCATATGAGAATTTAAAGTGGGACATACTAGACCTCTTTTTCTCTTTTATTTTAATCCCATAGGCAACTGATATATCAAAGTCAACCTATCAATATCAACTAGAGGTCATCAACGAATCACCTCTATAATTAGGCTGACTTAGACCATATCATTTAGTGAATATGTGAACGGAGTAATATCTGAACTTATTGAAGTGTAGTGCACCTATACGTGATTTGTAGTATCTAAAATCATTAAAGAGTAGTGCACCTATATGTGATATGTAGTATCTGAACTCATCAAAGTGTAGTGCACCTATACGTGATATGTAGTATCTGAACTTATCGAAGTGTAGTGCACCTATATGTGATATGTAGTATCTGAACTCATCAAAGTGTAGTGCACATATACGTGATATGTAGTATCTGAACTCATCGAAGTGTAGTGCACTTATATGTGATATGTAGTGTCTGAACTCATCGAAGTGTAGTGCACTTATACGTGATATGTCGTATATGTTCTTTCTAAATACCAATTCTCAAGCCTTTTGAGAAGGGGTAGAGCTGCCGACAATTTAAAAGTGAAAGGGCATCGCACTAATTGAATATTAATTTTTTTATTTTCAGCTATAAGAAAAGCTGATCAATGGTTCTTTACATCAGTGCCTATTGCCCTGCATCTCGAACTTATATCCCACCGTAAATGTTTCATATGCTCTTTTTGTTTTGAATGAGAATTTATCATTGAAATGAAATCGAAATGTATAAAGTCCCAACATAAACTTTCACAATTTTTGAATTTAAATTAAATGAGTATAAAACTTACTATAACACTTCTCTAATAACTAAAGGAATTAGTTGCAGCTCTTCCAACAAATATCAAAAGGGACATTACACTGTAGTCAATCCAACTCAAGGAATTATGCATCTCAATCTTCTTTAAAATATAAAACAAATGAATATACCATATATTTTTTTCTCATAACAAGAAAACCACCAAGCTGGCACAGAGGAATCCAAATACATGTTCTCGGGTAAGGCATCAAAGGAAGGCTACCAGCCAATACCAAAAAAAACAAATAGGTGTTTTTCAAGTAAGGCAGCAAGGGAAGGCCACCAACCAACACCAAAGGAAAACAAATAGGTGTTCTCGGGTAAGGCAGCAAGGGAAGGCCACTAGCCAACACCAAAAGAGATCACAATTGAATGCTCACGAGCCAAGTAGAATCAAGGTAAACCACCAGACCCAAAACATAGACATTCGAAGCATTAAAACCAAAATTTCCATTCATGCACATGCTTCAAACGGGGCAGCAGCAATAAGGGACAAAACCAGACCTCAAAACAACTGCTCAAAGCATTAGAATAGATTCCAACACATATCTGAATAGGTGCAGCAGCAATAGGAGCAAATCGAGTCCCAAACATATATTCCAAACCGCAAAAATGATCTCCAATATATCTTTGAACAAGGGGCAGCAAGGAGAACAAAAAGCGAGCCCCAAAAACCTATTACAAACCATGAAAATGATTTCCAGCGTGTTTTTGAACAGAGGCAGTAGCAATAGGAGAAAAAACGAGCCCAGTAAAACAACTCCTCAAAGCACAAAAGAAACATTCCAGTATATATTCGAATAGAGGTTCCACATCAGGAAGCAAAACCCAACCACCAAGCCAAATTCTAGTCGCTTAAAGAGATAACTATCCATAAAAAAAAAATTTTGATTCAGCGAGGAGTATAAAATCCAAGACATCATTAAATAAACTTAAGCTTGGCAAAGGGACAAAACCCAAACCGTCAATGAATAAACCGAGCCCTACAACAACTTAAAATTGAGCCATGTAAGTGTCAATATTAATGAACAGAACTGAGCTCGGCAAGGGACAAAACCCAAGCCACATATTGAACAAAACCGAGCCGAAAAAAGGCTAAAATTGTACCAACATAACCAAACTTGGCAAGGGACAAAACCCAAGCCACTATTCAGTAGAACTGAGCCCAAAGAAGGCCTAAACTTAAGCGATTAAGAAATAAAATCAAGCTTGGTAAATTGCTAAAAGCTGAACCACAAATAACGTGAAGCTAAACATAGTAAAAGAGGTCAAACTAAATCATCAAAAGAACCACAACCAAGTTTCAAAGTTAATTCCCCAAACTCAAAAGATATTCTCAATATATGTGTTCGATCGAGACAACCAAGGGAGCAAAGTTACAACCCCAAATAATATTCGAACTAAACCAAAAATATGTTAGAATAAGAAGGTAGAGTAAGAACTGAAACTCCAAAAAATTTTCATGTTTCTCTAAACAATTTCAAAAAAAACAATATTATATCCAACATATACTACAATAAGGTAGCAAAAAGAGGAGCAGAAAACCATAGCTCCAAATAATTTTGAGACCAAAACAACCTCTAAACATTTATTTAAGTGAGGGGCAGTGAAGAAAATAGAAATATCTGCCCCAAACTGTTAATCAAAACCATGGAACGAATCTCTAATATATTTATTTGCATAGTAGTGACCAAAGGAAAATATGTTGAGATTTTCATACTTATTTTACACTGATTTTGATGATATTGCACTTTAAAGAAGGGTATTTTTGATGTTTTGTTGCAGTATGAGAGATTTTCATACATATTTTATATTATTTTTAATGATATTGCACTTTAAAGAAAGGTATTTTTGATGTTTTGTTGCAGGAATGATGTAGATTTTCATACCTATTTTATGCTGTTTTTAATGATATTGCACTTTAAAGAAAGGTATTTTTGATGTTTTGTTGCAGGAATGATGATTAGATCATTA
The DNA here is from genome assembly GCA_002079205.1 of Phalaenopsis hybrid cultivar. Classification (NCBI taxonomy): domain Eukaryota; kingdom Viridiplantae; phylum Streptophyta; class Magnoliopsida; order Asparagales; family Orchidaceae; genus Phalaenopsis; species Phalaenopsis hybrid cultivar. The sequence goes on from JXCR01099399.1 coordinate 13,318, forward strand.
GAGTAAAAAGAAACAAAAACGGTGCAATTTGGAGTAAAAACGAGCAAGAAATGAAATTTTGCTTTGTCACCATTCGATAAGTCTTTTGATGCTTAATCTATTTTACACTTCTTGCATATTTTTAAATGAGATTACACTTTAAAGGAAAGTTTATTTATGCTTATTTTGTAGGGCTATTGGTTAGGAACACAACACAACTGAAATGGTGCGAAACAGAGCAAAAACAAAGCCAAACAGAGCGAAACGGTGGAGCTACGCAGTCTGCTTGCCGACGGTTCCCAAAACGGTGCCGACGGCGAGATTTACTTGAGAAGACCAAAGAATGACAGAAAAACTCACCGACAGTGCCCTCGAGCCCGCCGACGGCGCCCAAGATGGTTATGGGCCGAAATTCAACGTATTTGGACGCTTTTTGAAAGGATTCTTGTGGCAACTCTTCAAACTTCGTCCCTACACTTTAAAAGAATGAATTTAGGTTAGAAAAGGAGGTTTTTTTGTGAGTGGACTATTAGGAAAAGTGTGGAGAAAGTTTAGGTTTTTTAGAATAGGAGTAGAAATGTAGATTTCTAC
>JXCR01099414.1:0-10586 GCA_002079205.1 Phalaenopsis hybrid cultivar
TATATAGAGAGAGAGAGAGAGAGAGAGAGAGAGAGAGAGAGAGAGAGAAGTAGGACATGTTCGAGTCACTCGGGCGAAAGAATTAGTGCCAAATCATCACTGGTTGATATGAAATAAAACAACTTATGAGCAAAACATAGGGGCGGGGCCCGAATTATTTAATGTGGGCACAAACCAAAGGTTGCAAAAAAACTCTCAAACATTTTAGTATGGGATTGGAGCTGTTATTTAACTGTTTTAAAAAATTTTCATTGCAACTTTAAGATAAAAAAAATGACAAAGAAGAGCATTAGCTACAATTTCCCACTTTGAATCTTTGTGTTTATGTGTGTGTGTATGTGTGTTATTAATTGAATTTGAGTTTTTGTCCTCTTCCAAAATTTTTTTGGGGAACTTATGTATTCCCTAAAATACTATATATAAATATATATTTATGATTTATTGGCAATATAATATTATAAAATCAATCTTATTAATTTGAATTGTATTTACATTTCATATAAAGAGATGAGTATGACATTGGCCTTTCTGTTTTTTTCTTTTTTTTCATGTCTAAGCTTTATTATTTTACTCTGCTTAAAAAGAAATAAAATACGCGAATAGAAGGGGCCGAATGCTTTGATAAGCCTCTTAAAGCACGACAGCTCCTCCCTCGTGCTACTTTGCCCCAGGCCACCACAAGTTGTCCAATTGCCCCCTTGGTTAGTTGTTAGGGTTAAAAAATAGAATAATTTTAGCGGGCCGGGTCATGGGGGTTCTCACTGCCCCCACTATAACTATGCCCTTGGCAAAACTTATAATTAAGAGGAATCAACTACATGAAATAATTTAAGAATTATAAAAAATGTAAATATGACGTGTTTGCTTACTATGCAAGGTTTATTACAGGTCCTGTAATTAAATATTATTTGCCTTTAAACTATTATGCTTCTACTCTTTATTTTCTCAAAAGGTCTTAAGCCACGCCAAAAATTAATGATGAATTAAGCTACATAATACACTAAAAATCTTACTTGAAATTATATATATATATATATATATNTATAATAATTCTAACTGAGCTTACTACACATGTAATGTCATCTCCTTTTAGGTTTGCAACAAATTAACATAACAACTACGTTTGGTTGAAGATGATTCAAATGAAAATATGGTAGTTCAAAAATATTCATTAGTAAATGTATTAGATGTAAAATATGATTTCCAATTTAAGTAAAAATCTATATCCAAGTGGATTTTCCTTAAATTAGACCATATTCATGAATATGGAAATACATTTCAATGAAATTCAGAGCATTGATAGAAATTATCGATTGTAGTTAGAATCAAATGAGAATTTTAAAATATTAATCTAGATGAACTATTTGATATTATTCCTATAATGAACAATCCAACTAATATCAATTTTGATTTCAATTCTTGGTTTAGTAGCACAGAAATTAATAAAATGAGCTTCATGATCAGAGCTAAGCATCAATATTGGTGTTTGTTAACAAAAAATGTCTAGAAAGAAACTTAAAATATAGAAGTCCAACAATCTAGTCAATCCTAAATGTGCATAATTTAACAAAAATTATTTATAGCCATTTTAGTTACTATTCTTTAAAGTGGTTATTAGTCTATAAAAGCTCATCAACTTGTAAGTTTTTTCATCATATCATTATAGGAATTAATTATAGGTCACTATTGGTATTCCTTATGATGCATTATAACATTTTAATAATTTCTCTCATATTAAGATTTTCCAGGCTCCACATGAGAACTTTTGCCCAAAATTGGCTAACAATGACATTTATAAGGTTTATGTTATGTAAACAAAAGATACATAGTTTAAACAAGGGGAATAAAGTGAAAGTGTTTAAATTAAAGGAAAGCTGACTACTGACTAGCTGGGTTGGAGTGCATCGATGTATGACGGGGAGCAAGAGAGAACCAGAGATAAAGAAACGAAGGAAACCCTTTGCATTTACCTCATTAAAAAGCTGAAATATTTACATGCATACGACTCAATTCCTATATAATTATATATCTAACAGCTAAACTTCAATTTTTACATACATGACACCTTGCCTATGCATGAAAAGGTGTATTTCACTTTTTAAAGTTAAAATTGTGGTATTTTTTATGTAATAGGAAAGATTTGGAAGGAATTATTGTAAAACTTAAAGTAGAGGTGTTAGATATGTAAAGACATAGGAATTGGTGGTGTGTAAATGCCGCTAAAAAGTTTTGGCACACCTCTAGAAGCTTTTGCAGATGAGGAGGGAAGAAGTAACCCAAAATGTAGCTGGGAACATGTTTCTGTAAGCTTGTGCAGGCAAGTGTGTGTGTGCATATGGGTATACTTGAGAGAGAGAGGGTGGAGAGGAAAGGAGAGATAGAACTGAAATTCTGCATTTACCTGATTGAAAAGATCCGCCAGGCATGTTAACAGATTTTCATCAGCTTCACCTACGTTTTTGTTATTTGAATAATACTCCAGTAATTGTTCTCTGAAAGGGATGCAAAAATAAAGTGCCTGCACAATTTCACCACTGAAAAGGTCAAGTAACGTAATGCAATCCTAAATATAGAATTCACTGAAGCTTAGAAACACAAATATCATGCATGTAGACATGTTTTAAAAATTAGAGGTCTTATAATGAGTAAAGTGTACCCTGGCAGTCATGTGCATAAGCCATTTTTAATATTTCATAAAAAGAAAATATAATCATAAATTTAAACATAAAAAAACTAAAAGAACTTTCAAAATACAAAATTTACAATAAAATAATTCAAATTCCAATTCCAGAGTTGAATTGACACAAACATATAAAATTGAATAAAATAGGACATCAAAATTAAACAAATGAGGAGTCGGCGCGAAGCTTAAACAAAAACCAAATAATTAAGCTGCCGCCTACACAAAATTAAAACGCTATCCTAGCCTTCAAGGGAATGTACAGTAGACTTGAAAAATTAGAGAGAAATATGACCAATCTCATTGATCAAATTACTCTCCTAACTATAGTTTCTCAATAAAGAAGCAGTTGCCACCATCGTCCACAATAAAGCTTTCATGTTTCTAGATGACGATGGAAATGCCTGGGAAAAAGTATATAAAGATGAGGAAGAACATGAACCTAAGCCAACCTACATTTAAAGTTGGGAATACCTTTAGCTACATTCTTACAATGAAGAAGTGGATGAGGATAAGGTAAAAAAATTAATAGAAGCATTTCAATTCCACTTCTACTTTAACAATGTAAAATTGTATAGAAAATATCTTTTGCCCGATTGAAAATGTCCCCAAATGCTTTCATAAGGTAAAACACCAAGGTCAAGAACTAAGACTTGATAAAAATGTTATGGTCAAAATTTGAAAGCCTCCTCAGGTTTTCAGTTCTACCCCACTGTGCATGAAGAAAACCAATGAACCTGATGGCAATAACTAAGACAAAAGTATAAGCAATACATAAGAAAATTCTGAAATCCAACCTATGCCGCATAAATTTCATTACAAAATCTGTCATCTTTTAATAAATATATAGTGGGTTTGTATGACGGACTTCAACAAGAGTTAAAACTCTTTCTAGTCTATAGTATTACGGAGTTCAGCTGCAGTGCCACTGCAATTGAGAAAGAGAAATGGCTGAGTATAGATAAAAAGGAACCATGCAAAAACACATGAGGAAGTCAATGAGCCAACAGCTGATTAGAAAACTGATGATTGACCATATTATTCCCGTTGCAAGTTCAAGCCTCACAACAACTAGAATTATTGGGAACCGCATGCAAAGAATGATACAAGAAATAAAACGAAAGCAATGATAATTGCTTCAGAATTTATTGAGGACGAGGGAACAATACTCAGACCAAAATATTGCTTTGATGGCCAAAACAGAAGATGGAGCAAATCCAAAAGAAGCACTTCCAACTGAATGTGTGTCAACAAACTATGAAGACGGCCATTTTTGACCCAATAAGGCAAATGAAAATGATCTAAGAAACGTTGGAGCATAAGCTTGGACTAGAGACCAACTGCACCCCAAGCCCATCTCATGAGTTGAATCAACAAAGAACCGTAATGTCAAGTTACATAGCAATGTACCCTAAGATGTTCCATTATTAAATTTTTCATGGATGAAGAAGCTTGTGAGGTAGTACCACTGGAAGTATGTCACATTATTCTTAAGGAACTCTTAAAAAAAAGATATAGAATGTACTATAGAAGGTCACAAAAATTATTGACTTACACAATTAAGTAAAAGATATCTTCTTACAAGTATTCTTTCCACTGCTTACGATTACATGAGTTATGTATAAGCAAACAATTTCCTGGTCCAATACCGAATGTGCAAGAGACCGTAGAATCATTATGTAAACTTTCTAGAACGGCTGTGCTAGAATCTATCAGAGATGAACTGGCAGGCAATTTTCTACAAGTTGCCTAAGGAAATCTAAAAGAGAGAGAAACAAACTTTCCAAAATACAATGTAAAAGTTGCAACAAGTGAAAAAGACCCTACTGTCATTACCGGATCCCAAGCCCGAATGGAAAAATTTAAGGGTTACATTAGGTTATCGATAGCTAGCCTAAAAAAATTTTCATTGAAATGAATCTTATAAATCATTGTGTCAATGCAAGGGCATCCCTAGAAGTGGCACACTATATGGTCTAAATACAATGACAAAAGTGCAAAGGCCATTGTACCTGCTCGCAAATGCAGTGTTAAATAAGCAAAAGTTCCCACATTATGGACGGATGCTTAGTCCATAAAAATAATATTATAATAAAACTTTGGAATATAAGTATTCTCACATGTAAAGTAATAACATTAGTAGAAATTATGATTCATAAGAAGAAAATATATTAAGCATTCAAAGAACTAAATGAGTTGGAGAAAATGTTAAGAGATTAATAGTTTAAGTTTTAAACTTTGGAATTCAAGTAGGAGACATACTAGAAACAGTGCATGTATAAGAGTTCGAAAGATAATATTGTAAAAATTAATAAAATTTGAGACAAAATTATAGCTCTAAAGATTGTTGTTGATACTAAATTTTTTAATATAATGAATATTTATGCTCCCCAAGTAGGTTTGTATATATGTTCAAAAGAAAAATTTTGGAATGACATACAAAAATTAATGCAAAGAAGATATTCTAAGGAAATAAATTTTTTTTGGATAAGATTTAAATAAGCATGTAGGCAGTTTGCAAGAAAATTTTAGAAGTATTCATGATGGTTATGATTTTGGAGTAACTAATGAAGTAAAGTTATATTAGATTTTGCTTTAACTTTAGCTTGTGATTTTAGTGTTGCAAATACATTATTTAAGAAAAGAGATAAACATATTATTGCATATAAGAATATATCTAATAAAACATAAATTGATTATTTTTATGCGAAAATAGTACGTCGAGATTGTAAGGATTGTAAGGTTATTCTAAGAGAAAATTTAAGTATCTAATATCGATTATTGGTTTTGAATTTTAAAATGAATGATTAAAAAGTGAAAAATACAAAAAATATTACTATAGAGTTACATTGAGGCACTTAGAAGACAAAAAAAATAATTTTATGAATAAACTTTAAAATCTTAAGATTTGAAATGTTCATAAAGAAACTAATACTACGTGGCATAAAATAACAAATACTACTAAGCAAGTTATAAAATATGTGCTTGAGATTCAAAAGAAAAAACACTTATCAATAAAAGTAGTTGGTGGTAGAATAATAATGTGCAAGAAAAAATAAATAAATAACAAATTTTATTATAAAAACGTTTTAAATGTAAAAGCTTGGAAAATTGATAAAAATATAAGGTAGTGATAGAGAATCTAAGAGAACAATTTATGATTCTAAGAATTTTATTTTTAATGATCTTTATAATAGAATATATACTAAATAGGGTAAAAGATATATGTATAAGCTAGCCAAGAAAAGTAAAGATTTAGTTCAATTAAAGTGTATTAAGAATAAAAATTTAAAAAACATTTTTTTAGATAAAAATATTTAACATAGGTCAATGTGATATTTTGATAAACTTTTTAATTGATTGTTAAAATATGATCGGCTTTAATAATCTAAATATCATAAATAATAACAATTTTTTTTATTTCCACCGTCACATTAGTAAAACAAAAGTTGATGATACTTTAAAGAAAATGAATTATAAAAAAATGCTATGACCTGGTAGTATTTCAGTAGAAGTTTAAAATTGCTCGGAGATCTGATATATTTTTTGGCATGCTAAACCCTTTAATATTATTTTAAAAACTAAATACATATTTGATGTGTGGAGAAAGAGTTTATTGATTCTTATTTTTAATAATAAAAGGGATGCACAAGAGTTGCAAATTATAAGGGAATTAAGATAATTTGTCATACATTAAAGGTATGAGAGAGAGTAATTGAGCGTAGACAACTACTTGATACGAAAATTCCTCAAAATAAGTTTGGATTCACTCAGGCAAGTTTACTATGGAAGCTATGCATTTATTAAGAGGTTTGATGCAGAAGTATAAAGAGAGTATGGAGGATTTACATATGATTTTTGTTGATTTAGAAAAAGCTTATGATGTCATTCCAAGACAAGAACTTTGAAAAGTTCTAGAAAAGAAACATGTTGATATTACTTATATTCAAGTCATTAAAAATAAGTATATAAGAACACAATCAGGATTAACCAAGTCTTTTCCTATTTGAATTAGATTATAGCAGGAATTGACTTTAAGCTTGTATCTTTTTTCTTTCATTATGGATGTTCTTGGTGGTAATTTAAAGGAGGATGTACTTTGGCTTATGTTTTTCGTTCATGATATCCTTCTTGCGAATGAGATTATAAAGAGAGTTCCGAAAAAACTTGAATTATGGAGGTCAACTTTAGAGTTCAAAGGCTTTTGTTTGAGTAGATATAAAATTGAATGCATTAAATGTAATTTTAGTAATAGTAGACCTAATGGTAGCAATGGGTGATCAATTAATTAAAAGGAGTAAACATTTTAGATATATCTATTTATAGTTCAAAGTGATGGTGATATATATGGGGAAGTTATTAGTAGAATTCAAGTTGGATGATGTAACAGACCTATACTGTGATAGAAAAGTAACGCTTAGACTTAACGGGCAATTTTATAAGATGATTGTGGGACCTGCAATGCTTTATAGTGCAAAATGTTGTCTTGTAAAACAGAAGCATAAAATTAAGTGTTGTTGAGATGAGAAAGCTCGTGGTGGATGAGAGGCTTAACACTTAGAGACAAAATGCAAAATAAATGTATTTGTGAAACAATTGGAGTAGCTCCAGTTGCATACAAGATTAGAGAGTCGCCTTAGATGGTTTGGTCGCATTAAACGATGACCGCTTGATGAGCATGTTAGGTGAGTAGATGCTTTAGATTTGACTTCTATTAAGAAATGTAGGTATAGACCTAAAAAGACTTGGGCATGTTGTATAAAAAATTATCCTAATTTATTATAATTAAATAAAAATATGATATTCAATAGAACACAGTGGAGAAAAGGAATTGAAGTAGCTAACCTCGTTTAATAGGATAAGGCTTGTTGTTGATGTTATTATTGTAAAAAACTATGCAAGGTAAAAAGAGGAGACATATAAATCCAAATCAACCTAGAACATACATCCAATATATGAGTATAGACATTTGCAAAAGCAAATAGGAGCAAAGAGAGGAGACCTGATCAAGGAGACTTCTAATGACAAAATTCTAACTAAGAGTGATGATATAGGAGGATTCAGAAAAATTCAAATTATCCAAAAAAAAGGGTTATATAATCAAGTACAAATCTAAGCAGAATGTCAGAGTATGAAGTGCAGCTGATGAAAGATGGGTCTAAAAACAGAAGAGTAAAACTTAAATTCCAAACCAAGGTGGTGGAATGACCAAAAGAGTGAAAGATGGACATACCAAAAGGTGATATCCAAATTAGCACTCCACCAAATCCTTCCCTTTTTCTCATCGTTGGCTACTCTTTCAAGGATAATTTTATAAAATATTTCATTATTCCTTTTAGATAATTTCTTTCAACTTAAAAAACAAATTGTGATAATCATTTAGAAAAGGATTTATCTTATCAAATATCTTCTCTAACATGATCTGGATTAATTTTATAAATACTTGAGCTTATTTCATAGCTTATTTTCAGTCTAGATAAACTTATCATTTAATGACTATAAATAACCCTCTTGTGCATACTTTTTGAATCAATCCATAAAGTGAAGTTAATCATTTCATCTCATTTAAATGTCCAAACTTTCCCTTTCTCTCCCTCAAATTAAGTCCATCCCTTGATCTATTTCTTTCCTTAAAAAATTGAGCCACATCCTCTCTCCAATCTCCAAAATCTCAAATCTATAAATAGGAGCAAGGAAAAGGAAGGGAGCTTAAAGGAAGAAAGGGAGGAGGAGGAAAAACTGCATAAGAAGAGAAAAGCAAAGGAGGAGCAGGCCATTTATTGCTAACCTAAACACTAAATTTTTTACAGGCAATCCTTGCCATGCTAGGTTCAAAGTTTCATCAAAACCTCACCTAGACCCTCTTGGCCAACCTAATTATTTTGTTCCTTAAGTTCTAAACCTAATGGCTACAAGGTGATGAGCCTCTCTTGTCAGTTTTTTGCCAGACAATTTATCTTGGGTAGGTTAATTTACAGTCCCTCCTTGAATATAATTCATACTTGATTGGCAAGATCCTGAACTTTACATCAATCTTCCTTTTCATTGTAGTTCCATGCATTGAAAAGGCTAGACTTATAGTCTAAATTGGCGGGTTTCAAATCATAATAGTCCAATGGACAAGTAAAAGGCATCTTACATCAATAGAATATTAAGGAGAATATCCTTCACTACAAGTAGCAGCACCCCAAAACTAAAAAGCGCATCCTAGCATCCAAGCCCATCTATAAAATTTCAAATTCACTCTATGCAACTTTCCATTGAAGCTGTTTTTTTAATGGCTAAAACACATACAAACGTCGAAGGAAAAAATAACATATTATCTCCATTACTATAAACAGGAAAAAGAACTTTACACGGGACGATGACATCCATATCTCTGAGCATTAGCCAAAAACAGCACCGATACTGATGATAAATAACTGAACAGAAAAAAAGGTAACGACAGTGAGTTGGGCTGCAAACTTCAACCATCAGCATCAAACCACAGCATCATGTACAAAAGGATCCATCAAAAGCTAAGCCACTCCAAATTATCCATCTATCCTTAGCAATAAGCATATCCAAGCAAAAACTACTCCGAATTATCCAAAAACTTCAATAAAAGCCTCAACAATCTCAAACTATTTCGATCGCATCTCAAGCCAAGTCGAATCAAACTCCAAAACCAGCACTGTAAAATAGGAAAACACCTGTAGCACGCTATTGCAGTAGCAAGTATTGCCGAAATTTTCAAGTCCAAAGTATCTCTCGCCTTCGGGAAACTGGTCTCCGAGTGCCTTTTCGAGTTTGGAGGCCGTGGCTCCCATAACCATCCACCTCTTCCACGCCACTCTGGTATCCCCGTCTTATACCGCCTTCCGGCGAAGAGCAAAAGTAATGGAGCCAGCAGAATCCTAATCCCTAGTTAGCCGCTCCCCTGATCAGTTCGGACGGAGAAGACAAGTCCACCATGAAAACCTGTTTCGTTTCGCAATCGATTAGGCTGTAGCCGCAAAAGAAACCTAGGGTCCTAACCGGGCCGGGCCACCTCGTTTTCCTAAAATCAATATTATTATCTACGATTAAAAATTATAGAAATCTCAAATCATCACTTTTTTGGTTTCTGAGAATTTATTCAGGGGGTATAACGTGGTTATAACCTCCTAAAATCCTCCATGTAACATGTTTGCAGGTTACAAACGTATGCAGCTCTGCGTACGTCTTATGTAAGCAATTTTTTTCCCTAATTGGCGTAGTTGTAGCTCTCACATTCTCAGTTTTTTTAGTTGCAGCTGCGCTGTCTCAAAAAACTGCTACACTGAAACAACTGTGCAAAAAATTAACTGCCTGTTTGGAGCAGCTGCGTGGAAACAGCTGTAGAGCAGTTATTTTTGAAAAAGTGATCATCTTATCCCTGTTTTGTAAACATGTTTAAAAGAAGACTGTAACAGTCACATTTTTTAAACTTTAGAAGCAAAAAATCATTTCCTTGATGTTCTCAAATTATTTATATATTTCTCATTAAGGAATTTACAAATTATTTATACATTTTCCATTAAGGAATTTATATATTTTTCATGAAGGAGCTAACAAGTTCATCAGCAACAACACTTTCAGCACTTGCTTAACCAACAAGTTCATCAAGGATGAATGATATTCCTTATTTCTATAATACAAAGAAGTGATAATCCGATAAGACCAAGAGGAAAGACATTTTGCACTTCCAGCACTTGCTTAATCAAATGATATTCTGCACTTATACAAAGAAGTGATAAGCCAATATACACTTCCATTTCAACAAAAGGATTATTGTAAATAATAGATCCTGAAGCAAATAGGCCAGCAACAATTCACGATCTATCAAATTTTACAAATTGCAATGCAAAAGAGTTATGTATATAGTGCTGGGTGCTTGTGAGAAGAG
>JXCR01099416.1:0-15321 GCA_002079205.1 Phalaenopsis hybrid cultivar
GTCTTAAAGGTTTAGTGGTGACTTAGGCTAAATCAAAATTGATTAAACAAGGATTAGAGAAATAAAGATAACTAAGTTAAACATTTTGGAAACACCACTAAGCCCAATTAGGATTAAAATTTGGCGAAGTGATTCAAATTACATTAACTTGCTTCTTCAAGGGTCTTCACCCACATAATTTTCAAAATTAAATGATAAATGATAATTAACCTATTCTTAGGGATAATTGAGACATCAGGGTTCACGGAGTAATAAGGGTATTTACAGGATGAACCATTAAGCAACATAATGAGTTTAAATGGACTCGAGGCTTTTCACTAGTTGGTGAGAGAGAGNGGACTCGAGGCTTTTCACTAGTTGGTGAGAGAGAGGCATGGACCTGCTTCCCCCTCTTAACTTGTTGGATACCTCAGAGGCCTATTAAACTTAATATTCTTTGCTTAATGAAATCATCCTTAATTAAACTTTTAAGTACTCACCAAGATATGACATAGAGTTAAGAAAATTACCAAAATTTTACCTTTCCTGCTCTTCATAAACTGCCTTAACATGTACTTTAAGTTTCAGGTCGTGGAACTAGAAGACTCGCCAAGTACGCTTTTACAGTTTATAGTACCGTATTTTTTCTGCCTTTTCCCTACATGTTTCATGCTTGCATAAACTTGCATGTTAATCATAACCATAACCCAAAACCAAAATTAAAAATCAACAAAGATAAAATTCACCGCCATAACATTCAAAACATAAAACAACTCAAAATTTAATCACAAATATCACACAAAACCATAACTTCAACTAAATTAAGATGTCTCTATCGGATGATCGGGAATCCCTTAGAGGAGGTAACCTACAGTTGCTAACAAGGCTTCCCACGGTTTAAATTAAATTATGGAACTCAGTGGTAACATACGGTTGCTAACGAGGCTTTCCACAGTTTAAATGAAATTATGGGACTCATTAAGTTGAGTTTGATAAGTTCATTTGGACTAAGTGAATCCAATAGAAAATAGTGATGCCATAATGAGGGGACTGTAGGATCCTAACCAGTGTCGCTCTAATCAACTTTAATATGCCCTCTATAAAATTTAAAGAGCTTCAACCATAGGGCCACCTGATTTGATGTTATAACTTGACACACTAGATAACCCAAACTTGTCGCGGCAAGGAGCTGGAGCTAGCATGGTGGGCAGCACGACCATCTACAACAGCAAAACCTGTCTTCCGTAGCTAAACCAATCTTCCTTCCTTAGACTCAAATAACAAAGTCATAGGACTTCGAGGTTGCTTGCTTATGCATCATAAATCCTCACGTTATCTTTAGGCAATTGCATAGCACTGCTATACAATATAAGCCCTAACTCGTCTTAGGATTCCGAGGTTGTCGTCCGTCACGACCTAAATCCTTACATCTTCTAAGCTATTTGTGTGACCATTTCAGACAAATGTGAGCCCTAAATAATAAAATTGGCAAGATGAAACACCTAAATATTTCTCCTCAAAATTGAAGCCAAACATTAGGATAGCTTGGGAAGTCACCGAGGTTCTCCTCTGGATCCATGACATCCCCTAGTTCTTCTTCCTTTGGATTCTACAATAAAATGTTCAAAATTTGAACCATTCCCTTTTCACAGCTCTACATCTGATTTCGTTGAAGAGTCCTACCCTTTGAAAATCCTTGAAGATAATTTTTTATGATTTTTATCAAGAGTCTTCTTAGGTGGCTTTGGTCATTAAGATGTAATTAACTATAGGGGCTTACCCTTATAGAAAGCATGTCCGAACCAGCTTAATATAAACCCTATTTAATCCTTTATATTAAATAAGGGAACTTGTCGGCAAATACCAAGGTTTTGCAGACCAAACGGACGTCATACTTTCCTTAGTTTAATTGATCGAGCCTCATCCTCACAGACCAAAGATGTCTTACTTTCCTTCATTTATTTAATTGAGTCTCATCCTCAAGTCTTGTGTTTATCCTTCGGGATAGATACATGATTTGAGGTACAGTGCTCTTAAACTATTAAAAATATGGGGTAAGTTTAATTTCATACTTCAACGTCCTTCTGAAGCGGCCGGCGGGATTTCGATTCCGGTGACCAACAACTTCTTACGGGCAACCCCACAAACCAACCTGAAATAACGCCGACACTTAGTCTCAACTATATAGAGATCTAAAAGCATAATTCTAAAGCAAAGCAAATACAAAGTTCAACTCAAAATACATAGATAGATAGATAGGTAGTAAATATAAATCTACTAATCCTAAAACTCGATAGTCGATTCTCCTTTGAGATCACTCATTGATTGCACATGAACAAAGAGGTTGTAGAAGGGTCAGAATGGAAATTCTTCAATGGAATCCTCTTCTATTAACTTCATCCTCCTCATTAGTTGTATCAAGCTATCTTCTAAATTTCCAGAGTGTTCGAAATGTTCCTTCATCCTCCAGTCTAGATGATCAAAGAAATCAGAGATATTATTAATCGCATTCATGACATTTTGTACCTCCTCGAAATGTTCCTTCATCCTCCAGTCTAGATGATAGAAGAAATTGGAGATATTATTAATCGCATTCATGACATTTTGTACCTCCTTTTCCAATTTCTTGATTCAGCGCAAGATCACCAGAGACTTATCAGGGACTAAGGGCTGAACTGGCAATGAATTTTGAGATGCTTGATCTACTATAATTTCCATGTCATTTTGCATCTTCAAAAACTGAGAATCTCTCAGTTGGATCCTAAGGCTTCCAAGGTAGCAGTGCCTTTTCCCAATTTTCATAGGACACATGGAACTGACTGCAAAGTGAGAAAATTGTGGAGGGGTGTCCAAGTCTATAAGTTGTTCCATGAACGATCAGGCCCAAAACCGATTTCATAATTATAGATCCAATGTCAATTGACAGTCCCCTTTGGATGTAGTAATTCAAAATGACACTTTTTTAGAAACTTTATCGATCTTCATTGTCGGTAACAGTTTCACAGAAATGAAAAACTATCAATATTTTGAAATGGGATTCAAGAGTGTTGCAGAAAAATTAACATACTCATTTTCTCTTATTTCTCAGTCGTCAGTTTTGTCCATTAAATATTGGTAAATCTCATTGATCTGGTTTCTCATTGGGACGAAACTGGAATAGTGACAGAAAAAATGTTCTCTATCATATATAATTTATTGGTCCATGCAGGAGTGAAAGTAATCCATCTTCCTCTCACATAAACAACACCTTAGTTGTTTCCATTCAAATTTGCATAAAATTCTTTCACCATTGAAACAACCACGGCGGCGGTAGTGTAGCACAACACTTCCCATCTTCGCCGCATTATCGTTTCTTCAATATTTGTCATGGGCTTATTCAATCTGTTATTTATGAATCCTCATTCTTTGATTAATCTTTTCTTCATTAGCAACTTGTTGAAGATTCCCTGCGCTTCCGCACTAATAAACTTTCGCTGATTGAAAACTCACATTCTAAGATTATCAGGGGAATTGGATGTCATAGGAATGAAATTGGTAGAGATTCACTTCATTTTTTGAGGGAAAATATTAACTATAAATCAAATTTTTTAGTTTAAAAAGACAATTCCTGCCCAAAAACCGCCAAAAATGGCCATTTGAACCCAAGTAACTCCCATTTTGCCGGTCTCACCGTCGATGGGGTTGATGGCACCGTTGGTGAGCCTCTCTGTTAAGTTTGTTTGGACTCTCAGGAAAAACCCACCGTCAGCGGCGTCGAGGGCGCCGTCGGCGCCCAAGGCAAAATTTTTACAATTTCACTCTTATCCGAATGGATCCAATTTTTAAGATTTTACAAGGGTAAATAAGAGTCGTAGAGCTTAATACTACCACAAACTAACGATAATTTCAAATAAAAACTTCTATAATTGCGAATAAGGTAAAGATAAACATGGGTTGCCTCCCATAAAGCACATGGTTTAACGTCGTCAGCCCGACCTATTCAAGTGTTATTCAGGTTGACTGATCATTAAAATCTCTTTAAAATTTGGTCTTTTACCCTCATAATATTTAGGTTGACTGATCATTAAAACCTCTTTAAAATTTGGTCTTTTACCCTCATAATATGGTTTTAATTTGTTTCCATTTACTTTAAACCTATTTCTCGTCTTCTGATCTTCAATTTTAACAGCTTCGTAAGTATAAACTTGAGTCACAGTAAAGGGTCCTAACCAACGAGACTTCAATTTCCAGGATGTAAGTATAAACTTGAGTCACAGTAAATGACCCTAACCAATGAGACTTCAATTTTCCAGGGAATAACTTCAGCATAGTGTTGTAAAGCAAAACTTCTTGTCCTAGTTCAAAGTTCTTTTGGTTAATCTTCCGATCATGATTTTTCCTTATTGTATTGTAAAGCAAAACTTCTTGTCCTTGTTCAAAGTTCTTCTGGTTAATCTTCCGATCATGCCATAACTTTAGTTTCTCCTTATAAATTATTCAAAGTTCTTCTGGTTAATCTTCTGATCATGCCATAACTTTAGTTTCTCCTTATAAATTCCGTCGTTATCATAAGACTCATTTCTTAATTATTCCAATTCATTTAATTGTAACAATCTCTTCTTACCACATCTTTCAAATTATAATTGAATTCCCCAATATGCTTTATGCTCCAATTCTACTGATAAGTGACAAGTCTTTCCAAAAATCAGTCTATAAGGAGTTAAATTTAGGTAATTTAAGCAAAAATAAGCAAAAATAAAGAAATTTAGAGTCAAAACGTAGCCAACATTGGTGCTAGAGGCACCATTTTCTAGAGAGCTGGCGGCAGAGGTGCCATTTTACCAAGAAGTGGCGCTAGAAGAGCTAGAATTGGCTCCAGAGGTGCCAGAATCCAAAATAGCGTGAACTTCAGTAGGATGGCGCCAGAGATGAAATATGATGGAGTAAGGCGGCTAGGACTATTTTTAGATCGGCTTTTGAAGGCTCCAATTACATCAAATAATCCATGGAGTGATTCAATGCATCTATACACTATGGAAAGGCTCTTGAATGAAGGGACTTGTCCTTTGTTGTGAAGAGGTGTGCCTTTTGGTAAGAAAGAAGAGAATTTTGAATTCTCTTGAAATGAAGGCTTATCCTAATTAAAAAGGAGGAGTTTAAAGAAAAAAAAGGGGGTGAGAGGTTTGAAGAGAAGAGTTGGTGTGAGAGAGAAGTCTTGGAAGAAGAGAGGATTTTCTTCTATAGTTGTAAGAGGAGAGGGAAGGTGAGAGATTTCTTCTTCATTACATTTCTAAGAGAGAAATAAGTGTGATTGTAAAAAGAGAAAGTGCTTAAATGAAACTTCAAGTGATTTTCTTGAGAATGAGTGTAAGATAAGTTGTGTTCTTTCCTTTCTTTTTTTTGTAAACTTATTTTTATATATTAAATTTATGTTTTGTCATATCATTCTCACTAATTCTGAGTAGTCTTCTTTGTCCCTCTCCCTATAATGAGATATGATTTTGTTAAGTATTAATTTAGTTATATTAGGTATTAAATGTCAAAAAATTGTGATACTTTTTAAATTGACCAATTGAAATGTTAAAATTTGTTGAGAAACACAAGATCCAAAATAGTTATGCTTTCTGCAACAAGGTAAGAGTCACAATCAATTTAATTAGTAAGAATGTAGTCCTTGGGGTTGCATGTAAATAAATAGGGAAATATACTTTGATGAGCGTAGAATTGGAGATTTTAAGGTGAAAAATTAAAATCTACAATTTGGTCCAGTTGCTTGGAAACTAAAGGAAGATTGTTAGCCCTCGGGTGAGGGAAAAGTGAGAGCGCTTGAGTGGCAACCAATATCCTATCAACCTAACCACTGATTTAGTGACCAAACTCTAGATTAATAAATGTTTTTTATGCACTCTCAGAGGGTTCAGAATATAATTGCTTCTAATTGACACAATAATATTTTATATTTATTTTAAATAATTTTAATTATTTCACAATCCATAAACTCATTATAAAGAGGAAGGATGATTTCTTAAATTTCAACTCTTCGTTACAAAACTTTGTTTATTCTTTATAAGTTTACTTTTGAAGTTTAATTATCTTAGTTATTTTAATTGATTTTTAATTAACATGCATTAAATTTTCTTTAGATTCATTTTACATACTAAAGTTTTATAGTTTGAATAATGTGTTTGACGTTATAACCATAAGAATTTCTAGCTCCCAGCGGGATCGATAATTAGGACTCCATTAGAGTTTTTTTATTACCTAAGCAATATGTATACTTGCATTATTATTATGGTTTGACAGCATAAAGATTTTAAAAGATAAAACTATTTAAACCAAATTATTTTTATTGGGATTGAACTTCATATTTACAATTTGTGCTCCCGCGAGTGCATTGTAATATTGAAAGATATTTGCAACACACCACAAAAACCATCGCATCAAGTTTTTGGCACCGTTGTCAGAGAGTAAAGGTAAATTACTTTATAATTTAGAGCATTTTATTTGAACTGAAAAACTATTTGTAGTTTAATTAAATATTTTTTTATTTTATTGTGTTTGCTTCTTTTTATTGCTTATTGTGTTTTTGTATGTGTAGTTTAAGATCTGTAGGTTTAATACCTTCCAATTCAGAGTTAGAAAGAACTATTAGAAAATTTGAAAACAACAAAATGAGTTAGAAAATTTGAACAAAATCGCTACAAGCTTAATTAATTTTGGAATTGAAAATGAACATCATCAGAGACCTTTAGAGGATTATGCTAATCCTACAACAGATGAAATTCATTTGAGTATACAAATTCCTATTGTAGCTGCCAATTCATTTGCGCTTAAATGTGATATTATAAAAATCGTACAAAATAATCAATTTGGGGGAACATTGACTGAAGATCCTAACTTCCTCCTTGCTATTTTTCTAGAATTGTATGCTACATTTAAATATGATGAAGCGTCGAATGATGATGTCAGACTTAGAATTTTTCCTTTTTTCATTAAGGGATAAAAATAAGATTTGGTTAAACTCATTATCACATGGATTTATCAGAACTTGGGGAGACTTATCACAAAAATTTTTATCTAAATACTTCTAACCATAAAAAAAATTGCTAAGCTTAAAAATGATATTACATTTTTTTTTCAGTTTGAAGGAGAATCAATTTATGAAGCTTGGGAAAAATTTAAAGATCTCTTTAGGAAGTTCCAAGCCATGAGTTACCACATTGGTTAATAATTCAAAATTTAGTGAAGACCATCACCACCATTTCCTCAGAGATTGAAAAAGAAAAAACAAAGATAAAAACTTTTCAAAACTTTTGGAAATATTAAAGAAATTGACAATAAATATTACATTTGTTGAAGGCCTAGAACAAATGTCAAGCTATGTAAAGTTTGTGAAGGATATAATCAATAAAAGAAGAAGTTTACAACAATGATATTGTTGCACTTAATGAAAAGTGTAGCGCAATAACTCAAAAAAAAATTCTTAAAAAACTTAAAAATCTTAGTAATTTTATTATTCCTTATGTTATTGGTGAAATATTATTTGAAAAAGCCTTATGTGATTTGAGAGCCAGTGTTAATCTTATGCGTTTATCGGTTTTCATAATGTTAGGTTTAGGAAAAATTTTACCTACTACTGTAACTCTTCAGTTAATTGATCATTCGATTAGTTATCTTGAAGGGGTTAAAGAAATGTTCTAGTAAAAGTTGATAAATTTATCTTTCCTGTTGATTTTATTGTGTTAGATATGAAGATAAAGAGGAAGACCATTTATTGCCACTCGAAGAGCTTTGATACTGTGCAGAAAGAACAATTGACGATGAAAATTAGTGATTGAGAAGTTACATTTAATATTGCAAAGTCAATGAGATATCCAGTAAAAGCAAGAAAGGATCAATGCTTCAGAATGGAAATTAATTATTATTTAAGCAATGAATATTTCACAGATATGTTTGAAAAGAAAAGTGAAGTAGAATATTTAGAGTTTGAGAATGAGGATATAGTTCAAATTGAATATATGGAATTGAGTAACGAAGAATTTGATTATTTCCTTGATTTTAAAACTTCCTAAACTAGAAATTAAAACACTTCCTATACGTTTAAAATATGCCTTTTTAGGAGATTTCTCTGCATTACCTCTTATTATATTCTCAGGATTAACTGAAGCACAAGAACGAAAGTTATTGGAAAATTAAGAAGACATAAGAAAGTCTTTGGATGGACATTAAGTGATATTAAAGGAATCTGTCCTTCAATTTGTATGCATAGACTTTTATTTGAAGAACAATACCAAAAGCCAATCCTGAAAGGAGATTAAACACGATGATGAAAGAAGCTATTAAGAAAGAGATTTTAAAATGGTTAAATTCAGGAATAATATATACTATTTTAGGCAGTGCTTTGGTGAGTTCAATTCACTGTGTTCCTAAGAAAGGGAGTGTAACTGTTGTGAAAAATGAAAATAATGAACTAATACCAACAAGACAAGTCACTGGTTGGCAGATCTGCATTGATTAAAAAAAATTAAATTCTACTACTAAGAAAGATCACTTTTTTTATCCTTTT
This sequence comes from Phalaenopsis hybrid cultivar, assembly GCA_002079205.1. Taxonomy (NCBI): domain Eukaryota; kingdom Viridiplantae; phylum Streptophyta; class Magnoliopsida; order Asparagales; family Orchidaceae; genus Phalaenopsis; species Phalaenopsis hybrid cultivar. The sequence goes on from JXCR01099416.1 coordinate 8,525, forward strand.
TTGACCAGATGTTTGATAGGCTAGCTGGGCACAAATATTTTTGCTTCTTAGATGGATATACCTGCTATTATGAAATATCAATTACTCTAGAGGATCAAGATAAGACAACATTTACTAGTCCATATGGTACTTTTTCTTTCGATGAATGCCCTTAGGTTAATGTAATGCAACATTAACATTTCAAAGATTTATGATGTTAGGTTTCAGTGATCTAATTGAAGAAGGGATAGAAGTCTTTATGGATGATTTTTTTGTGTTTGAAACTTCATTTGAATTATGCTAAATCATTTAAAGAAAGTTTTATAATGATGAAAAAAAGATGAATATAGTATTAAAGTGGGAAATATGATAATTTTTTGTTGCATGAGGAACTGTATTTGAGTATAAAATTTCATAAAATAACATGGAAGTAAATTCGACAAAAAATCAAGTTATAGCTAACTTACCTCCACCTACTACATCAAGTTTAAATCAAGTTTTTTTAAACATGTCGGTTTTTACAGATGATATATTAAAGAGTTTTTGAAAATTACAAATCCTTTATTCCAAATTTTTGAAAAGGATATAAAATTTGATTTTATTCAAGAGTTCCATGTTGCATTTGAGATATTGAAAGAAAGATTGATCACTACTCCTATAATTATTAAACCTGATTCGGAGAAACCATTCAAGCTAATATGTGATACAAGTGATTATGTAATTGGAGTTGTTATATGATAGAGATATGAAAAAAAATTTAAAATTATATATTATGCAAGTAAAACTCTCAATGAGGCTCAATTTAATTATACCACTACTGAATCAGAGTTATTTGCCATTGTCTATGCTTTTCATAAGTTTAGGTCATATCTAATTAAAGCTAAATGTGTTGTGCATACAGATCACTCTGTTATAAAATATTTGATGCAAAAGAATGATCCAAAACCAAGATTTATCAGATGGGTACTTCTGATGCAAGAATTCAATTTTATGTTAGTAGATAGTAAAGGATCTAAAAATCAAATAGCTAATCATTTATCTATGCTGGAACAGTAAGAAACCTTTGATCTTGGAAGAGAAATTAGTGAAAATTTTCTTGATGAACAACTTTATACTGTTAAAGAATGAGAAATACTGTGGTATGTTGATATTGTGAACTACATTGTTAGTGTTATTTTGCAATGTGGATTGACAAAGCAACAAGAGAAAAAAATTATTCATTATACAAAATGTTTTTTTTTGGATGACGCATATTTGTACAAACATTGCAAAGACATAGCTATTAGGAGATGTGTGCCATATAAATAAATTGAAGAAATTATCCAAAACTATCATGATTCGGAATTTGGGGGTCATCCTACACTGGAATAGTAAGAAACATTTGATCTTGGAAGAGAAATTAGTGAAACTTTTCCTGATGAACAACTTTATACTGTTAAAGAATAGGAAATACCGTGGTATGCTGATATTTTGAACTATATTGTTAGTGTTATTTTGTCATATGGATTGACAAAACAACAAGAGAAAAAAATTATTCATTATACAAAATTTTATTTTTGGGATGACCCATACTTTTACAAATACAACAAAGATTTAGTTATGCAGAGATGTGTGCAATATAAGGAAATTGAGGAAATTATCCAAAAATATCATGATTTGGAATTTGGGGGTCACTTTGGAATTAATAGAACTATTCACAAAATTTTACAATATGACTTTTATTAAACTACTAGACATTTTTGGAATTACAATATAACTCTCATGTTGCAAATGTTGAGAATTTGCTTCATCTCCCTTATGTTATGCTCTAAAATGTGGCTCCGTTTCTACTACTAATGTTAGCAATGATGATTCGAACAACTTTCTTTTTCCGGTTGAAGATGTTGAAACTTTTGAGAATGAGATTGAAAAACAATCTAGTGCCCCTGTTGAAAATTGTAAAAATTTTGGAAAAGTGGCTGAAATAAATACTAATATTCCTCTTGCTGATGAGGGGACGATGCTTTTAGACCCTCCTACTAACATTACTCCTCGTAGCATCACCTATTCTTCTCTTGAAAAAGAGGGCAATGATTGTTTAAAATTTGGCTCTATTCATTTTTAAAAAAAATACTTTGATTCAGACCGCTCTTTCTCTTCCTAAGAATGTTTTAGATGAGGAATGGATGATTCAAAACGCTGGTAAGAAAAAAGTAAGTATAATAATGAGCTTAAACATTTTGATAAAGATAATATCATTTTTTATGATAGGTCTCTCTCTGATGGTGATCAGTTTGGCACCTCTTCTAGATACTCTAGAAGGGGTTGTGCGAGACAAATTGTTTAACATATTGTGTTGGAATATTAGCAGAGTTGGGGACCCTTCCTCCCTTAATAGATTAAAGCACTTATGTTGGGTCCATAGTACTTTTATTTTTGCTATTCTAGAGCCTCTCGTCTCTAGTAATAAAGATCGTATTCGTTGAAGTTTTAAGCATTATAGTTTCTTTTATAATAAAAAAAACAAAATTTGAATTTTTTGGAAACACGATATTGATCTCACTATTTATGAGGACGACGATCAATTTGTTTTGCTTTATCTTAAGCATGATATCTATTCTGCTTAGGACAATTTTGTTTATGCTAGCTCTATTCTCCAAGATAAATATTATCTGTGGTAAAAACTTACTATGATATGGGACACTATTACTGATAATTGGTTAGTTGGGGGAGATTTTAATATGATTATGAAGCCTTCTAAAACAAGAGGAGGGTAAATATGCAACTCTTCGCTTATCAATCGTTTCTATGATAAAGTTAATGAGGCTAGCTTATTTGATCTGGGTTTTACTGGTCCTCCCTTTACATGGAGGTGGGGATCCCTGAGGCAATCAATATTTCCTTAATCACTTTCATGTCTCTAAAGTTAGCCATTTAAATCATGTTGCCTCTGATCATAATCCCATTTTAATATCGCTTGCTTTCATTGTTAAGCCTTCCACTTATCATTTTAAATTCCTTAACATCTGGACCACTAACGAGACTTTTTTAAATCTAGTGAAACAATTTTGGAATAATGATAGTGTTGGTAATCCTTGGTTCAACCTGTGGCAGCTTCATAAAAAGGTCGCTGCGCATTTACGTAAGTAGAATTTAAATTTTTTTTGTTAATGTTCACAGAAGGGTTAAGGAGGCTCAAGCTCATGTTGACAAACTTAAGGAACAAGTTGTTTGTTCTGCTCAACATGTCGATGATTCAGCCACTACCCACTCTAATCTTTTGGAAGCTATTTCTTTGGAGGAAAGTTTTCTTCAGCAGAAAGCTAATGATATCAACTTTTCCTCTGTGGATCGTAATACAAAATACTTTCATGCCTCCATTAAGCATAGTAAGAATATTAATACTTTCCTTAAAATTCATTCCCCTTCCGGGTCTTTTTATACTCAGGATAAGGATATTAGTTAAAGTGTCGTTGATAATTTCACTGATCGCTTTATGACCACCTCTTAGGTTTCTCCGGTCAATACTACTCTTTTTAATGACGAGCGGGAGTATGTGTCTTCCTTCTGCCTTTGTGAGGTTCCCACTGATTAGGATATTCTTTTGGCTTTTTAATGCCAACAAAGCTCCAGGTTCGGACGGTTTTACCTCTTCTTTTTATGTTTCTTGCTGGGATATAATCAAGAAGGATGTCACCCTTGCTGTCCAAAGTTTTTTTCGGGGAGGAGGGAGAGGGGGGAGATCCTGGGAAGTATTACACTTCTTCCATGATTGTGCTCATCCTTAAGGGTAATGATAAGTCCAGTTGGGATAAATTTCGCCCTATTTCCCTCACCTCTGTCATTTCCAATGTTTTGAGTAAATTGATGCTTTCTAAACTTTAGCCTATATTACCCAAGATCATCTCGCCCCATCTGTCTGCTTTTGTTAAGGGTAGGGATATCACTGATAACATTTTACTTGCTCAAGAGCTTATTGAAGATCTTAATAAAAAGTGATGATGTGGTAATATGATCTAAAAGCTTGATATTAAAAAGGCCTTTAACACTATTAGTTGGGATTTTATCATTAACATTTTGCTTGGTTTTCACTATAATTTCATTTCCTTAATTCAATGTAGCTTCGGAATTATCACTACAGTGTGATGGTGAACGGGAATTCTTACGGCTTCTTGTTTGCCCAGAGAGGCATCAAGCAAGGGGATCCCTTGTCTCCTACCATCTTCATCATTTCTTTTGATTACTTTTCTCACCTTTTGAATAACATCCAACTTAACAAGAAGTACACTCATTTTAGACATAAGTCCAGAGTTCTTGTTAATCTTGCTTATGCGGATGATGATATCCTCTTTCCTAGTGCCAGTAAATCTACCATCAAGGTGTTGATGAGGGTTCTTGAGAAATTTCAACAAGCTTCTGGGTTAAAGTTTAACAAAGAAAAATGTAATTTTTTTTCTTTAGGAAGAATGTTAAAAGCTTTGTTGCTACTTGGGCTATCTCTTTTTCCAGCTTTCACTCTGTCTCTCTTCCTATTAAGTATCTTGGGCTCAACCTTTTCAGGGGGTGTAGAAAGAAAACACAATTAGATGAGGTGGTCGAAAGGATCAAAAATAAAATTGAGGATTGGAGGAATATCTTTCTTTCTAATGGGGGCCACCTCACCTTACTTAAAAGTGGTTTATTTAGTTTTCCTATGTACGCTTTGCAAGTTCATAATCTCAAGAAGAGCACTCAACTTTCTTTCTCTGGAGAGACTTTTCAATTGGGTACTTAGGTCGGTTGGTTATTCTAATAAGCATTGGACTTCTTTTCATAAAATTTGCAAGCATATCTCGGCTGGATGGTTAGGACTCAAAAGTCTTAATCGAATCTCAAGCATTAATATGTGCCAGCTTTGGTTTAAATTTTGCTCAAATGATTCTTTATGGGCTAAATTCCTTTTTCATAAATATTGCTCTTACCATCATCTGACTGTTCAATGTAAGCCTGCTGACTCAAGAATTTGGAAAGCTATTCTTAAGGCGAGAACACTGGCTCGTAATTTTATTTTTTGGGGTGTTGGTGAGAGAAATATTTCGGTTTGGCATGATCAATGTGGGTTGGGTGACAATCTTGTTTTGCGGTAAGGTACCCCTTCTGATTTAATTATTTTAGATCTTTGGCTTCAAGGTAATTGGGATGTCAATAAATTAAATGAGCTTTTTTGTGCTCATGAGGCGGCTAATATAGCTAAACATCCCATAAAGAATATTATGAAGGACTCTCCTCTGTGGAAATCTATTGTTGGTTTATCCCCTACCAAAATGCTTTATATTAATATCTATCTTTTGGTGCTTGGAGGTGGAGTCAAGCTATTTGGCACAAGCTTACTTCTCCTTCTATCTCTTTTTTCTTATGGAGATTTTTTCTTAATTATTTGCCTTTGGATGATATTTTGAAGATTAAAGGTTTGAAAATGGTTTCTCAATGTTATTTATGTAAATAGGACTCTGAAACGGCTGCACATCTTTTTTTCTTTGTCCTTTCAGTGCTGATATTTCAAATATGTTGGGTAATCATTAAAGTTAAATGGGTGCTTCATTCTTCTATTGAGGATTATTTTTATACGTGGAAAATTGCTTCATTCTTCTTTTTTTCTTTGTCCTTTCACTGCTGATATTTGGAATATGTTGGGTAATCATTAAAGTTAAATGGCTGCTTCATTATTCTATTGAGGATTATCTTTATATGTGGAAAATTGCTTCTTCTGTGGATAAAAATCTATGGTGGTGTCCCCTTGTGTTTCTTTGGTTTATCTGGTTGGCGAGGAATGAGGCTAAGTATGGTAACAATCTATTTGCTTCTTATATTATGGTCTATAATATCTTGGCTCATTTCAAAAAGCCTTGCCATTCCATATCTTCGCCTGGTGACATTATGCAGTCTAAAGTGGTCATTTTCATATGACAACTTCCACCAATGGACTGGGTTAAAATTAATATAGATGGCAGTTGGACCTCCACCATGGTGGATGCGAGTGGGATTTTATGAAATGATGTTGGACAGTGTTTATTTTATTTTGGCTCTATGATTTGTGCCACCTCTCCTTTGGAGGACAAAATTTGGGCTTTCCTTTTAGCTGTTTAGGTTGGGGCTTGACTTAATTTTTCTAAAATTATTTTTGAGACAGATTCTTAAATGCTTATGGATGAGTTCTACAATACCACTAGGCATTGATGGGATTTGCTTGCCAATATGAACAGAATTTGTGATTATATCAATAGATACAATTTAGTTTTTCATTTGAATTTCATTTATATAGAAGGTAACTCTTCGGCTAATTGTTTAGCTCGTTTGGCTAGGAATTCTATTAATGTTAGTTGTGGTACCTTACCCTTGTCACATCTACGCACTCTTCTCAATGGCAATCTACTTGATTCTCCTTACCTTAGATTGTAATGCTTTGGTTTGTGGGCTATGCTCTCTATGATTTACATTTTTACCACCATCACTTTATTTGTTTATGGAAATTTTGCTGGAAGGGTGCTTACCTTTTTCCCCACATTACGGTCTCACATTTTGCCTTCTTTGGCTCCTTTGAGTGGTTTAATTGCTTGGTTAGTTGTAATATTTTAGTTAGATCCCAGTGTTTAAGGAAGTGTCCTATTTTGGTCTATATTTTTCCTCATTGTGTTTCGGTTTGGCCGGAAGCTGACACATGCTGGGTGGTTTCTCTATATTTACATTCTTACCACCTTTTTTTTCAGTATAGCTGGAATGGGCTGGAGTTTGGGATTTTACTATATATATATATATATATATATATATATATATATATATATTCATTTGTTATGGCTGGG
>JXCR01099416.1:26256-45149 GCA_002079205.1 Phalaenopsis hybrid cultivar
GGTGTGGACCCCCCTAAATATTTTAGTGCCTCTACCATCACCCTGATACCTAAGAATCAAAATAGGAAAACTTGGGGGGATTACAGGCCAATCAGCCTAACCAATGTGATCTCCAAAATAATCAGTAAAATCATTGTGTTTAGGCTGCAACCTCACCTTCAACATCTCATTAGTGATAATCAAGTGGCTTTTATCAAAGGGAGGAATATTACTGACAACATCCTTCTTGCACAAGAACTCCTGCTAGATCTCGACAGAATTTGTAGAGGAGGAAATGTCATTTTTGAACTGGACATAAGCAAAGCCTATGATACCATCAATTGGGAATTCATCCTTGATACTCTTTCTGTTAGAGGCTTCAATGAAGAATTTATTAATTTGATACACAGATGGCTCAAATGTAATGCACATTCAATTCTGATCAATGGCAAGTGTCATGGCCTCTTTAATGCTACCAGGGGGATCAAGTAGGGAGACCCCTTGTCTCCAACCATTTTTATACTTGCTCTGGACTACCTTTCAAGAAAACTGAATATGCTGGTTTCTAATTCACCTCATCTGGCTTTTCATCACAGATCTAATATCCCTATAAGCCATTTAGCTTATGCTGATGACATTATTATTTTTTCCAATGCTGCCAAGAATTCTGTCAAGAGGGTATACAATTGCCTTCTCCTTTTTCAGCATACCTTAGGTATGGCACTCATCAAATAAAAATGTCAATTTATTATTAATAAAAACTACACAACTCAGCTCAAGCATTGGATTTTTGAATACACTAGATTCTGCTATGCCAACCTCCCTATTAAATACCTTGGAATACATCTACTCAAAGGCAGAGCTAGACAAATACATTTTCAAGATGTCATTGATCAGATCAAAGCACAACTTGAACGTTGGACTAACTCTTTCCTCTTTAATGGTAGAAGGATCACTATTTTGAGGAGTATTCTCACTGCAATGCCTTCCTATGTCCTTCAAATGTTCTCCATGCAAAAGGTTACTCAAGATTCCATTGGAAGGATCTTCAACAAATTTCTCTGGTCTGGTCAAAGGAAGCAATTTCACTAGCTCCCTTGGCAGAAATTGTGTAAACCTTTACAAGCTGGTGGGCTGGGCTTTAAAGACTTCCAACACCTGGGTTTCATAAATCTTTGCAAATTATGGATCAGATTCAGGTCTCAGGATAGCCTTTGGGCTAGATTTCTAAAAGGGAAATATTGCAGATCTTCACATCCTTCTTTGGTATCCAAGAGGATAGGGGATTCCAAACTATGGACAAAACTGCTGAAAATCAGAAATAAAGCTAAGAAACTATTCCTTTGGGAGCTTGGAGATGGGCATATCAACTTTTGGTTAGATAACTGGGTCAGCAATGGAGAGAAACTCGAATGCCTCAACCCCAATCCCAACACTCAGTGTCTTGTCAGGGAATTTTGGTTTGATAATCAGTGGAACTGCAGGTTGCTGAACATTATCCTTTCCAGTGAACATGTGAGGTGGGATAAGGATACTCCTATCTCTTCCATTCCCAAAGACAAAATAATTACTAAACAGGCTTACTCCCAGAAATTTTCAGCCTACATTTACCATCATTTCTTTAATTGGAACCAGCTGCCTTGGGGTAAAGTCATTTGGGGTAAATTCCTAAGTTCCTCTATGTCCTTCTACTCTGGCATTCATTACTGCCTGCAGATGATATTTTAAAGATGAAAGGGCTGAGAGGGCCTTCAATCTACCCTCTTTGTTGTGCTGCTGAAAAAACCTTGGATCACCTATTTTTCTCATGTGCCCTCTCACAAGAAATTTGTTCTGGTTTAATCAAGCTCCTGAACATTAATAGTCAGAATGTAAGCTGGATTAAATTCTCTTCTAGCTGGGAAGACTGGCATAACAACAACCTTTGGGTGATACCATGTATTGTGGCATGGTTTATATGGATGTACAGAAACCACAGCAAATTTGATGAGTAGTTGTCAGGGCCTACAACTGTAATTATGAATTGTATCTCTTATATTCTGAAATTGATCAAGTTTCATCACTTCCCTAATATTATAAAGCACTGGACTCAAGGAAACAATACTCCTCCTCTTTAATATTTCAAACTAATCCTTTGGAGTCCCCCTGTACTGGTTGGCTGAAAGTCAACACTGATGGCAGCTTCTCAAAGGGTTGTGCTGGTATTGGGGGAATTTTCAGGAACTCTCATGGTTCTCCCATTATATATTACACTTCTCCTGTTGTGGCAAAGGATGCTCTGGAGGCTGAATTCATAGCTATCTACTAGGCCATCAGAATTGCTTCTTACTGCCATATGGGTCCTTTGATTATAGAAACAGATTCTACCAATTGTATTCAAATCCTCCTTCATGATGAAACCCCCCATGGAATATAATGGAAAAATCTCTTAGTTGCCCTACTACCCAGATACATGCTCAATATCAAGCATATTCCTAGAGAAGGTAATTGTCCAGCTCATTGGCTTGCCTCCCAGGGTAGAAACACTGAACAAACCTTTGTTGGGCTGTCACTTACACCTGAATTAAAATTCCTGCTGAATGGAGATAATTTGGCACTGCCCTATTTCAAATGTATGTAACTGTTATGGGAAGTATACCCTCGGGGGAAGGTTTTGAGTTACATAGTGGTAGGCCTTACTGCTGGTCCTTATGTGTAATTGCTGTTTATGTGCTCATACAGACACATAAGCAACATTAGGTGTTCCCTTTCTTTTATCTTCATTTTATGATTTTGGGAGGATACTTAACTCTCCAACCCTTGTAATTCCCTTTTAAAATTTTAACATGTAAGGAGCCATGTTGCTCTTTTTCTTAATATATATATATATAAACAAAATAACTTACTAACTATGAAGGTAAGGAATTGTTAAACTATCTCCAAGTAGCAGTAAATCAAGCTAATTTAAAGGAGTTGATCAAACTAAGATTTTTTCAGTATGTTTCACCAAGGCAGCTAGGCAGCGAGCAGGACCATACCTTCTCTCAGAATATGCTGAACTTGACTCACATTATTCAAGAAATGCGTAAGTTTGTTAATCCATCTAAGAATATACCAGGGAGGTTCCACTTCCCTCTGCAGAATTCTTACACATTTGCTAGAATCTGATTCAACAATCAGATTGTTTATCTTTCAATGGTTAGCAAAATAAAGTGCCAAGAATATTGTTATCATTTCAGCTTCCATTGCATCAATAGCCCAAGTTTAGGAGGAAAATATATCAAACACTTCCCAAAGGAGTTTCTAAACACTCCCCCAAACCCTGAAGCTTCAATAGCAAAGCTACCATCAGTGTTTACTTTCAACCACCCAAGAAGAGGAGGGGTCCAAAAAATCATGGTTGGTTTTTAATTCTACTGAATTTTCACCTTAGGCTTCCAATCCAGGATTAGATTAGTGAAGTTCTAATATTTAATAATTTTTTGTATATAAGAAGTGCAATTAAATACCACAGTCCTATCCAATGGCTTGGAATCTTCAAACTTAGCTTGATTTCTACTCATCTAGAGAAACCAGGCTACAATGCAAGGAATAATCAACAAATTAGCATCTTGCCATTCCTTCCAGGAGTGAGAGAAAAACATCCCAACTGACTTTAAATGTATCATTATTTAACTGCTTTAAAATATGAGACCAAATCCTTTGAGAGAAGGAACAAGAGCAGAAAAGGTGATCTAAGGTTTCTTCTTCCCTATTACATAAGTAACAACAAGAAGGGCCCTTTAGCCCTTTCATTTTAAAAATGTCATCAGTTGGAAGCAAGGAATGTCATAGTCTTCAACTGAAGAAGGACATAGAGGGGGTCAGCCATTTACACCAGATAATTTTGCCCCACAAAATAGGTTGCCACTTGTAAAAGTTCTGAAAAATATAAGCAGACAACTTTTGAGATGTAGCTTGCTTAGTTAACATTTTGTCCTTTTGTTCAGGGTAGAAGGGAGTTTTTCTAACCTACTGTATTTGTTTCTGATTTAAAATATTATTCAGCATGTTGCAGTTCCATTAGTTATCAGACCAATGCTCCTTGACCTTAGATTGATAATTAGGATTAGAGGATGAGCAAATCAGTTGTTCACCATTCCAAGTCCATTTGTATAACCAAAAATTAACTTGACCTTCACCAAGTTCCCAAATAAACAATTCTTCTGCCTGAGTTCTAATCTCCAATAACTTTTGCCAAATTTTGGAATCACCAAGCTTTTCTGTAGCCAAACTAGGATGTAAAGCTTTGTAGTATTTCCCTTTAATAAAAATAGCCCAAAGACTGTCCTGGGCCCTAAATTTTATCCATAGCTTACAAAGATTGATAAAGCTAAGTTGTTCGAAGTCCTTGAACCCCAGACCACCAGTATGAAGAGGCTTACAAAGTTTCTTCCATGGTAACCAATGAATTTGCTTTCTCTGCCCAGCCCACAGGAATTTATTGAACATTCTTCCCAGTAGCACTTGAGTTCCTTTTTTCATTGCAAACATTTGGAGAGCATAAGAAGGAATAACAATCAAGATGCTTTTAAGAAGGGTTATTCTACCAGCATTGGAGAGGAAGGAGTTGGTCCAGCTTTGCAGTTGAGCTTGAATATGATCAATAACATCATTAAATTTAGTTTGCTTAGTCCTACCGTTAATAAGTTGAACCCCCAGGTACTTGATTGGCAAGTTGGCAATAATAAAACCACTATATTGAGTAATCCAATGTTTTATCTATGGAGAGATATTAGAGCTAGAAAAAACTGACAATTTTGTTTGTTAAGTTCCATACTTGAAATCTGTTGGAAGTGTTTAAGCCCTTGATAAAGCTTCTTAACAGCAGTCTTTGTAGACATGGAGAAAATTATAATATCATCAGCCTAAGATAGGTGACTCACACCAACATTACATCTTTGATGATAGGCCAAATAAGGGTATACAGTAAACATATGGTTCAGCAGTCTTGATAACTAATCCATAGCCAGAATAAAGATAATTGGAGACAGTGGGTCTCCTTGTTTTATTCACCTAGTAACAATGAAAAACCCATGGCTTTGTCCATTGATAAGCACCGAGTGGTTGTTACAATTAAGCCATCTCTTGATCAAATTCCTGAAGTCTTCAGAGAAACCTCTAGAAGCCAAAATATCCAAAATGAAGTCCCAATTGATGGAGTCATAGGCATTTTTGATATCCAGCTTAAAAATAACATTACTGCCTCTACACTTTCTATCAATATCCAATAGGAGTTCTTGAGCAAGTAAAACATTATCAGTGATATTTATGCCTTTAACAAAAGCCACTTGATTGTTGCTGATAAGCTGTTGTAGGTGTGGTTGAAGTCTAGTGACAATAATTTTGCTTATTACTTTTGAAACCACATTGGTAAGGCTAATAGGTCTAAAATCTCCCTAGGGAATCAGTGTGATAAGAGAAGCAGTAAAGTATCTTGGAGGATCCACACCCTTGAAGAATGCTTGAACAACAGCAATACAGTCTCCACTAATAATAGACCAATTATTTGTATAAAATTTTGCAGTAAAACCATCAGGTCAAGCCACCTTGTGCCCATCAATAAACTCCAAAGATGCTTTAATTTCTCCTTCCCGGGGGATATTTGTGAGCTCCAATCTTGAAACATACTCCTGACAGCCAGCCAGAAGTTCAACATTCATTTGAGGTTTGGAAATGAATTTAACACTGAAGAGGTTATGGAAATAATTGACAGCATCTTGGGCAATACTCCCAACATTAGAAAGACAGTTCCCTTTAGAATCAGTGATAGACAAGATCATATTACACTACCTTATGTAATTAATACCTACATGATAGTAGCTGGAATTCTTATCTCCCTCAGAAAATTTAGTGACAGTAGTTTTCTGTTTCAGAAAATTTTTAAAATACACAATTTGCATGGGAATTTATTCATTGGCTTTATGAAATTCTTTTTCAAAAACTTCTCCCCTTTGAAACTCAATTTCCATGGATAGAACCTTCTCCTGAGTAGCCTTCAAGTTATCATTGACATTTCCAAAGCTGTTCCAATTCCACTTTTTAAGCTGAGAGGCCACATTTTTTTGAAGATGCCATAAGTTAATCTAAGGATTTTTATCCTCATCAGTAATCCACACTTTCTTAACTTCCCCAAAAAAGTCAGGATGAAGAACCCACATATTTTTGAATCTAAAATGGGAATGCTTAGGACCTTAAACATTTTGAATAGAGCACAATAGAGGCTTATGATCTAAACCAGACATAGCAAGGTGAGAAACAACAGTATAAGGAAATGTCTGAAACCAAACTGAGTTTCCTAACAGTCTATCAAGTATTTCCCACATTGAACCCCTCCTCCAAGTGAAAGCTGGACCATGAAAACCCAAATCAAATAAAGAAGCTTCAGAGAGAAAATCATTAAACTTATTCATAGAAGATCTGAGAAGGGGTCCACCCCCTCTTCTTTCAGCATGAGTGGCAACACAATTAAAATCTCCCCCCCAAGATCCAAAAGGAGTTGTTAGAATGAATAATTTGTAGTAAATCAGACCATAAGGTCATCTGATGGCTAGCAGTACAACCTGCATAAACAAACGTAGCATAACCCATTTGTGCACCAATGGAGAATTGGATATGTATGAATTGTGGGTGGTTTTGAAGAGCATTCCACTGAAGAATTAGCAAAATGAGTGAATTTAGGAAACTTTATGATGATGCTATGAAGATGCTTTGTGACGAAAGATTCCAAATAGAAAAGGACCAAATTTTATGGGATCTAACTAAATGAATTAGTCTCTTAAGAGAAGAGGGGTGAGTAATAACCCTGATATTCTAGAATAAGAACTTAATCATTTTGAAAGGGTTCTCCCTTTTCCTCTAGTTCTGGGCTACATATTAATAGGTTGAATATAGGAAGTTCCATCAGTAGAGAGAGCTTCCTACACTTGTCTTGGTTCCATTCTGCCTTTTTTCTTTTTTTGATATTTTTGAACTTGCCATTCTTCAATAAGTATATCTCTCAACACATTTGTGATAGGGTCATCAGCCTTGTGTGGATTTATATCTAATTGACTATCTTCATTATTGTTCTGATCCTTCTTTAATTCTTTAATGTTGATATTCTCCTTGTATGTAAGAGTTTGATTTAAAGCCAAATCAATCCCTTTTCCCATATTTCGACTTGGTAATGCTTGTATATCCACCTCCATATAATATTGGACTTTTGTTTCTTCTCCTTGATTAGATTGTTGGTTTAGAACAGGAACATTCCCTTGATCAAAAAATACGGTCTTGTGTTTCTGGTTGAGCCACCTCCTTATTGCCTTCCAATTTGTCAGGAGATAGAAAACTACCCCTCTTATCAGCAACATATCCTCTTAGAGGTCTAGAATTCTTTCTAGTAGGAGGATGAAGTCTATAGCATTTCTCTAAAGTGTGCCCAAACACTCTACAATGAGGGTAGTAATAAGGTCTTTGTTCTACCAAAAGATTTTGCCAAAAGCCTTCCATTTTTGTGCCAATCCACACCCTATGCACATCAGGGAGTGTTATGTCCCTTTCTACTAAAATTCTAGCTCCAACACGTTTTGCAAGGCTATATGTTGGGGCATTCACCTTCAAGGGGCAGCCAAGAGCAAGACCATTATTAAATAACACATTTTGATGATAGAATTGTATTGGAAGATTGGGCAGTTTGAACCACATAGGAACTATAGGAGGTTCCTTACTTTGATCAAAATCAAGGGTCCATTTAATCAACTTCATTGGGGTGCCAGCAATGAGCAATGACTGTTTGGCCAAAATTCTGGCATAATCCTCTTCATTTTCTAATTTAATTAAAAGGTGCCTTCCATCCATTAACCCCAGCTTTCATGGACCAGTAAGTCTTAAATCATCAAAGAACTTTCTACACTATCAATCTTTGGATGCCCAAACTGGAATTTGCCAATAATGGTGAACCAGATTTGCTCATTTAAAGCTTGGATTTCTCCAGGGGTAAAAATAATGGCTAGTTCACCTTCCCTTAACCCGAAGGGATTAGTGTAAGGGCAGGACCCTTTACCTGCAGCTGCATTGAAGAACTTGGGGGATAACAAGATGATCAAAAGATTTGGGAGTCTGATGTCCATTCCCTACCAAATCAGCATAAGTATCATTTGCCCATTAAGCATTTAGTTCTACCTTAATGGGTAACAACTCCATTAAAAGATAGAGAGGTAATGTAGTCCTCTTGTTAAATCGCCAGAAGAGAAGACCAGAGGAAGTCTCCAAGAAACCAACCCCAATGGAATAATACCCTTACTTGCATGCAGTAAACTAATGCCCCAAAACGAAAACTTCATGCTTACCTCTACCAGCAAATACTTGAAGCTTATGTCCAGTACTCCCAAGCACCACCACCAACAGCGCTACCAGCAGACACCCATCAGCTCGAAAACCCTAGCAAAGTCAAACCAAACCCTGCCATTATATATATATATATATATATATATATATATATATATATATATATATATATATATATATATATATATATAACATAATGAGTAAGCAGATTACTCAAAACAACCCTTCCCATCTGTCTAACTAGATCATACAAGTAAGTATACAAAAAGTTTGGGACATATCTATGATAGACACAAAAGCTGACCTAGTGTGAAAAACAAAAATCACCCCCTACAATTAATATAAGGAATGGATAAACTATCCCCATGAAGTAGTATTTCAAGCTGAGTGGAAGGTATAGTCCTTATAGCAATCTCTCCATTATCCTTCCCCCTAGCTGCCAAAATATGTGCACGGGTGTTACCTTCCCTTAAGATATGCTGGAAAATCACTTCAACATTGCTCAACATGCTCTGGATCTTAGTAGTCCACCTAGCAACATTCCATGGAGCAGTCTCTTCCTGATTTAGAAATCTAATACAGCTGAAGGAATCTGTCTCAACTATCAATTTTATGATGTTGCAATGCATGGCAAGGTAGATAGCCAAATAGATAGCAATCATTTCAGTTTCTAGTGAATCAAATGCCCAAGTTGAAGTGGAAAAGTATAACATGCACTTCCCCAGAGAGTTCCTAAAGATTCCTCCCACACCAACAGCCTCCTTACAAAAGCTTCCATTAGTATTGGCTTTCACCCACCCTTGAGGAGGTGGGTTCCAGAGAACTAAAGTAGGCACTTTTAGCTTTTGCACACTGGGCACCCAATTCATGAAAATATTAGGAAAATTCTGAAATTTTATTATCTTTTGCAAATAAGAAGTACAATTCAACACCACATCCATCTCCTTTGGTTTGTTGTTTTCATATTTAAACTGGTTCCTGCACATCGAAAGGAACCAGACAACAATACAAGGAATGGTTATTAATTTGGCATCTAACCATTCCATCCAACACCTCAAAAAGTATTGTCAGCTGACTTTCAGAGTGTCAATATTCAGTTGTTTTATAATACCAGACCAGACCCCTTGGGAGATCTACAAGAGAAGAACAAATGATCCAGACTTTCTTCAGCTTTACTGCACAGCTGACAACAAGAGGGTCCCTTAAGCCCTTTCATCTTCAAAATGTCATCAGTAGGAAGTAAGGATTTCTATAGCCTAAAGCAGAAAAAAGACATGGAAGGTGTTAACCACTTCCCCCAAATCAATTTACCCTACTTGACAGGTTGTCATTCAAATAGTTGTTGGTAGATGAAGGCAGACCATTTTTGTGTGGAAGCCTATCTAGTAATGAGTCTATCTTTCTGCCTAGGAATGATTTTTTTTTGCTTAACCCAATGTATTTGCTCTTTATTTAGGATGGCATCCAACAAATTGCAGTTCCACTGATTATCACTCCAGAATTCCTTCACTTTTGTCATTGAGTTAGGATTGGAGTTGTGAAGTCTCTCCTCATTCCATACCCACTTATCAAGACATAAATTAACTTGGCCTTCACCAAGCTTCCAGATAAACAGATCCTCAGCTTTATTTCTAATTTCTAGAAGCTTAGTCAACAACCTGGAATCACCCATCTTCTTTTGAGGCATAGTACGATGAGCTGTCCTACAATACTTCCCCTTCATAAACATAGCCCAAAGACTATCTTGTGCTCTGAACTTTATCCATAGTTTGCATAGGTTGATGGTACTGAGATGCTGAAAATCTTTAAAGCCTAAACCACCAGCACTTTAGGGTTTACATAGTTTGTTCCAAGCTAACCAATGGAATTGTTTTTTTTTCCAACCCACAGAAATTTGTTGAAAATTCTGCCCAGCCTTATCTGAGTTCCTTTCTTCATGGTAAACATTTGAAGAGCATAGGATGGAATGGAAGTTAGGATGCTTTTAGGGAGGGTGATTCTACTTCCATTTGAAAGGAAGTAGTTAGTCCAACACTGCAACTTTTTCTGAATTTGGTCAATAACCCCATTGAATTGTATTTGCTTGGTTCTCCCTTTGATTAATTGGACACCAAGATAGTTGATTGGTATAGAAGCTTTGCTGAAGTGAGTGTACTGAGCAATCCATTGCTTAATCTGTGGAAGAGTGTTTGAGCTAGTAAAGAATTGACATTTTTGTTTATTAAGATGCATACCAGAGGTGATTTGGAAGTGTGTAAGTCCTTGGTAAAGAGCCTTCACAGTAGTTTTGGTAGCCTTGGAGAAAATGATAATATCATCAGCATAAGTCAGATGACCCACCCCAATGTTAGATCTATGCTGATATGTCGGGTGAGGAGAGGAGGCAAACATTAGATTTAAAAGTCTAGAAAGATAATCCATAGAAAGAATGAAGATAGTAGGAGACAGTGGATCTCCTTGTTTAATTCCCCTTGAGGCAGTGAAGAAGCCATGGCTTTTACCATTGATTAAGATAGAGTGATTGTTAGAACAAAGCCACCTTCAAAACAAGATTATAATGGCCCCAGAGAAACCCCTAGCATTTAAAGTGTCCAATATAAAATTCCAATTGATAGTATCAAAAGCTTTCTGGATATCCAATTTCAGAATGAGATTGCTGCCTCTACACTTTTTGTCATGTTCCAGAAACAACTCCTATGCCAAGAGAATATTATCAGAGATTTGTCTCCCTTTCACAAATGCTGTTGGTTATTACAGATAAGTTGTTGGAGGTGAGATTGGAGCGCGTTGTTAATAACCTAGCTGATAACTTTAGACAAGACATTTGTTAGACTGATAGGTCTGAAATCTCCCTACCCAATCCTGCTAGAATTTTTGGGAATCAAAGTTATAGTGGAAGCAGTGAAGTACTTAGGGGGATCCATACCTTTAAAGAAGCTTTGTACAACATCAACCACCTCCCCACTGATGATATTCCAAGTAGTCTTATAGAATTTTGCAGTAAAACCATCAGGGCCAGCCACCTTTTGGTCATCAATAGAGTCCAGTGCTGCTTTAATTTCCCCTTCCATAGGAATCTGAATAAGGTCCAAACTTTGAACATAATCAATGCACTCAAAGAAAAGTTCCACCTTAATAGGAGCTCTCTCAGCAGACTGATCCATAAAGATATTCTAAAAATAATTAACAGCATCAATGGCAATGTCCTCAGCTTCAGTTACTACCTCACCATTTGAATCATGTATGGAAAGGATCACGTTATTCTTCCTTCTGAAATTAATACAAGCATGATAATAGCCTGTGTTTCTATCTCCATCAATAAATTTGGTGACTGCAACTTTTTGTTTCAGAAAACATTCAGTTCTTCACTGGCCTTGTGCAGATCAGCTTCAGAATTCAAGCCCATTTGGAAGTTGTTTTCCATTCTGATAACATTACTTTGGGCAGTGCTCAAGTTCTCATTAATATTGCCAATTTTTTCCCAATTTCACTTCTTGAGATGAGCAGCCACCTTTTTCTACAGGATCCACAGTTTTACCTAGGGATTAGAGTTCCCTTCAGCCCTCCAAACCTTATCAACTTCTTCAACAAACTGAAGGTGAAGAGCCCACATGTTTTGGAATATGAAAGGAGCATTTTTTGGCTTTTCAGCATTTTAGATAGTACATAACAATGGTCTATGGTCAGAACCTGCCATGCCAAATGAGTAATGATAGTGCAAGGGAAGGTCTGAACCCATTTAGAGTTCCCCATCATTCTATCCAGCCTCTCCCACATGGCACCTCTTCTCCAAGTGAAGTCTGGACCTTGGTACCCTAAATCAAACAACTCAGCCTCAGAGAAACTCATTGAATCTGTTTATTGCAGAGACAGTGGGTGGTCTGCCACCTTTTTTTCACCAAGAGAGGAAAGACAGTTTAAGTCACTCCTCAAAATCCAAAAAGAGTTTACAGCTTGTCCAATCAGAATCAACTCATTCCATCAGGTCGCTCAGTTGCTGGCAAGACTACTAGCATAAATGAAAGTGGCACAGCCAACTTGAGCTCCAATATAGAATTGTATGTGAATAAACTGAGAATGATCTATCAAAATAGACCAATGCAATTCAGCTCTAGCAAAAAGCCAAATTTTATTATTGGAGTTAGAAAAATGATCAAATTGAGGGAACTTCTTTTGAATTTTTTGGGAATTTTTAGTAACTAAAGGTTCAAGAATGGCAAAACACCAAACTTTATGGACTCTCACTAGATTTTTTAATCTCTTGAGAGAAGAGGGGTGAGCAATACCCCTTATGTTCCAAACAAGAAACTTAATCATTGAGAGAAGGTCCTCCCTTTCCCCCTAGTCTTTGGATGATGATCCAAAGTAATTGGGCCCTCCAAAGGTTGTTTAAATTCTAACTTGCCTTTTTTCTTTTTATTGCTTCTTTGAACTTGTCAATCTTCAGTTAAGACATCAGTCAAACTGTCAATTCTATGGTCTTCAACTCTAGTTGGATTAATACTGATTAAGTTGTCATCAAGCATAATATTTCCATTCAAATTTCTTTTAATGCCACTGGCTTCCTCTTGCTCCACAGCACTACTACTGGGTTTAACTTCAATAGTATTTTCAACAGCAGCAGCAGTTTCAACAGTTGCCACTAACATTCCATCTATTTCTACTAGCCTAGAAGTATTTCTGACCCCAGTAGTTTCCTTTTAGATGGAGGGTGTAGTCTATAACACCTTTCCACATTATGACCAAACATTTTACAATGTTGACAATAGACTGGCTTTTGTTCCATTACTATTTGCTGACAAAATCATTCTTCAAAAGTACCAATCCACACTCTTTCTATATCAGGCTGGGAGATGTCCCTTTCAACCAAAACTCTAGCACAAGCAGGTCTAGCCATATTAAAGGTAGGAGCATCAATTTTCAGTGGGTAGCTAAGCACCCTACTGATGTTGAAAAGAGCATTTTGATGGAAGTACTGAAGGGGTAGGATGGGGAATTTGAACTAAATAGGAACTACAGGGGGTTCCTTTGAGGGATTAAATTTAGGTTTCCACTTCATTAACTTCATTGGAACACCATTAATAACTAGAGTTTGTTTGGCAAAAACCCTTGCATAATCCTCTTCATTAAATAATGAAATTAGCAGGTGCCTTCCATCAATTAGACCCAGCCTCCAAGCACCTATTAATTTCAAATCCCCAAAGAATTTCCTTACCAAATCCATTTTAGGGTGGCCGAACTGGAATTTGCCACCTAGAGTGAATTTAACTGTTTCATTGAGCTAATTAATTTCCTGAGGGGAGAAGATAATTGCAGGTTCCCCATCCTTTACTCCTAAAGGGTTAACAAAGGGGCAAACACGCTTCCCAGCAGCAGCATCATGTAAAAATTGAGGGAAAACCAGATGTTCAAAGGATTTAGGCACTTCCAAGCCACTACCCACAACTTCAGCAAAGGTAGCCTTGGTGTATTGAGCATTGGCATCCACATCAATAGGGTAGGCCATTGAGGACAACAAGATCAAAGACAAAGACAGGAGAAGAGAGAAAACCCCCAAACAACAAAGACCAAAAACAAACAGAAGTGAGAAGCAATTTCAGAGCCTCAAAAAGCAACAATCAGAAATGAAAACCAGGAAAACCAGCAAGGAAGAGAAGGCCCCAGAAAAAAATAGTAGCTAACAACAACTTTATCAATGGAACAATAATACAAACTTGAAACAAAAACTTCCCGGGCAACAATGAAAACTACCACCACAAACCCCAGGGAGATCTTGAAGAGAAAGCAAGCTTCACACATGTCCAAAGCACCTCCAAGCAGCTCCATCACAACCAAAACCCAAGCAGAGCACAGCTAGGTCCAGCCGTCAGCATCTTTATATATATATATATATATATATATATATATAAAGGGCAACTTCTGATGTGAGCCCTGACAAATATTTCCTGAGATTAACGTCAAAGGTATTCAAGAAATAGTTCAGGCCACAAATGTTGTTGTGTCCTTTAAGACTGAAAATGCAGAAAATAATATAATCTTTGATAGTCCTGACCATTTTGGGATTGCTTTGACAGATAATTTATCCAAGGAGGAAGCAGGCCCCTCAGCAAGTCATCAAGAACCACTTGATGTACAGATAGCCAGTGAAGCTGCTGGCCATGAACCTTCTGTGTTAGAGCCCCAGAACTCTCTGATGGATGTTAGGGAGATAGTTCATAAGGATTTTCAAGTGGACCCCACTTTATTTGAAGTATTACAGACTGCTTTGGTTGATGATTGGAAAACCCAAAATCAAGAAAAAAGAAAAAGGGTAACCAAGAGTTAAACAATGTGAAGGGAGGAACATACTTACTCAGGGACATAAATAATGATTGGGAAACCAAAGAGGCCATGGAAAGCTCTAAAAGGAGGGGTAAATCCATCTCTTTTGGATGATGAACCTTTTATGTTGGAATGTTGGGGGATTGGCACATCCTAAATCCCTTAACAGACTTATTGCTTTAAATAAGATGTATAAATTTTGGCTTGTTGCTTTTTTTGAGCCTAAGGTGTCCAAATATCCTCAAAAAATCCTTAGAAAATTCTCTAGCTTTTCTCATTTTGCTAATCTGAATAATAAGATTTTGTTGCTGCACAAAAAGGAGGTTAAGTGTCAAATCCTCTCGAATGATCCACAATTCCTTCACATCAAATTTAACTTTAGGGGTCAGGAAGGTCTAGCCACTTTTGTTTATGCTGGAAGCTCTTCAAGAGCCAAAGTGGAGCTGTGGGAGTGCATTCATACTATCAGTAATTCTTGTAACTCATTATGGCTGGTGGGTGGGGATTTCATCTCCATTTGTGTCCCTTCTAAAAAATTAGGTGGCAATCCACCTGATTCCAATTCTATGAACAACTTTAATGACAATATCATCTTGGCTGGCTTATTTGATATTGGTTTCACTGGACCTAAGTTTACTTGGAGGAGAGGACCTTTATGGGAAAGATTGGATAGAATTCTTGTCAACTCTATTTGGCTGAATGAAATCTTACATACCTCTGTCCAACATCTCAGCATGACTGGTTTTGATCATAGGCCCTTACTCATCACTATTTATGCATCTTCAAACAAGCACAAAGCTAGCTTTAGATATCTCAACATGTGGTCCTCTCACATTGATTTTCTTAATCAAATTTCTTTGGGGTGGAGAGATTGTCACCACTCTAACCCTCTGATCAAGCTTTGGATGCTGCAAAAGAAGATTGGCAATAATTTAGCTAAGTGGAACTAGATTGTGGTGGGAGATGTTAACTTGAGAGTTGAGTCTAAAAAGGAAGTGCATGATATGGAGGCTAGGCTTGAGAATAACCCAGACACTAAAATGCAGTTACTGATGGCCAATGAAAAGCTGATGAATGTTATTTCTATGCATGAGGAATTCTATGCTCAAAAGGGAGCAAAAACCAGATTTGTGAAGGGGACATAAACACTAAGTACTTCCATGCTTGTATCAACTATAGGAGGAGATGCAATACCATTCAAAACATTGAAGATCTCTCAGGTTAATGGATTCAATATGAAGACTTAATTGCAACTAGTTCTATTCAGTATTTTCAAAATCTTCTCACTCAACCTCCAGTCACTAGACTTCCAATCCAGCAAGATCTTTTTTATCAGAGTTATACAAGAAACCTGAACTTGGAATCTATTCCTGGAGAATTAGAAATTCGGTCAGCCCTGACTTCTATTAACAGCTCCAAAGTTGCTGGCCTAGATGTTTTCTCTGCTCATTTCTACAAGAAAGCTCGGAAGTTCATCAAAGGGGATATTATTGAGGCAGTAAAAAGCTTTTTTAAAGGGATGGATTTGCCTAACTATTTTAAATGCTCCACCATTTCCTTAATCCCTAAAAACAACTCCAGGCTCTTTTGGGATCAGTTCAGGCCTATTAGTCTCACAAATGTATTGTCCAAAATTATTAGCAAGGTTTTTTCCAATAGATTGCAGCCTCACTTACCACAGCTCATCAATGAAAATCAATCAGCCTTTGTGCAAGGAAGAAGTATAGTGGAGAATGTTCGCTTGGCTCAAGAATTAATCCTGAACCTGAAAAAAACAGAATAGAGGAGGGAAACTTATTTTTAAACTGGACATCCAAAAGGCCTATGATACCATACACTGGGGTTTCATTGAGGAGGTGCTTTCAGCTAGGGGATTCTCACAACCCTTTATTTCATTGATACTAAGGTGGCTTACTAATAATTATCATTCTATTTTCATTAATGCGAAGTTTCAAGGTTTCTTCACTGCTACTAGAGGCTTCAAGCAAGGTGACCCTTTATCCCCCACAATCTTCATACTTGCTTTTGATTACTTATCTAAACTATTGAATCAATTTATGGCCAAAGCACCTCACTCTTTATATAGCCACAGATATGACATTTTTGTTAACAACTTAGCTTTTGCTGATGATGTAATTATATTTGCCAAAGCTACTAAACCTGCAGTCAAATTGCTTTTCCAATGCTTGGAGAACTTTCAAGATAGCTCTGGAATGAAGTTTCATATACAAAAATGCCAAGTCGTATTCAGTAAAAGGGTGAAACCTGAAATCAAGCACTGGATTTCAGATTTCACTGCTTTTGTTCTAGCTCTCTACCTCTGAAATACTTGGTTACCTTATTGCTCAAAGGGAGGACCAGGCAAGTCCAATTTGATGATATTCTTCTCAAAGTCCAAGACAAACTCAACAGCTGGTCTAATACTTTTCTTTCCAATGCGGGAAGAATTACACTCCTCAAAAGTATATTGGTTGCTCTTCCTTATTATTTATCACAAGTTTCTATTATGAAGAAATCCATCCAAACTACTCTTGAAAGAACCTTCAATAGATTCCTTTGGGCAGGCCAGAGAAAGCAAGTGCATTGGGTGAGATGGCAAAGAGTTTGTGGCAGTGTTTGAGCTGGAGGTCTGGGGTCTAAAAGTTTCCAGCAAATTTCCCAAATTAACTTTTGTAAACTTTAGGTTATGTTTAGAGCACAGACTTCCATTTGGGCTAAATTTTTGAAAGGTAAATACTACAGAGATTTGTATCCTTCTCTTGTGAATAAAAGATTGGGGGATTCAAGAACTTGGAAGAATATGTTGAAGATGAGATCAAAGGCTGAACAGCTTTTCATTTGGGATATTGAGGAAGGTAGACTCAATGTGTGGCTAGATAATTGGACTGGAGAAGGCTTTATCCCTACTCCTACTGGTTCTCATTTCAACTCCACAACACAGGTGGCTGACCTTTGGTCTGGTGGTGAATAGAACCAACAAGCTCTTCAGAATATACTTGATAATTGATCACTCAACACTATCTTGAAGACCCCATTGACAGATCCAAGAAGAACAAACTTATTGTGAAGAATAAGGTCTCCCAGACTTTTTCAGCTTCAATTGCTAACTTCTGCTTTCCCCAACAGGAGACCCATTGGAGTAATTGTGTTTGGAACAAGTTTCTTTCTCCTTCCATGACCTTTTCTCTTGAAAATTATTCTATGACTTTATACCAACTAATGATATTTTAAAGTTAAAAGGCTTATGAGACCGTTCAAGATGTTGTCTATGTAAAATTGAGGAGGAATCCATCCCCCATTTGTTCTTTAAATGCTCTCATGTTCAACAAGTCTAGAACACCTTGTTACCCAAACTGAAACTTAATAGCATTCAGCTGTCCTGGGATGTTTTTTATTTAAGTTGGAATGACTTGCAGGACCAATCTCTCCCTCCCATCCCTTGTATCATTGCTTGGTTTGTTTGGATGGCCAGAAATAAGCAAAAATTTGATGAAGTCCAAATGAATGCCACTGTCATTGCCACTAATTGCTACAGCTATTTTCAGAAATTGTACTATCATATGAAACTACCTGAAATCCTATACACTACCTCCCTTAATTTTTCAAGGAAATTTCAAACTATTCTTGTTCATTGGAGATGCCCTTCTAAGGGTTGGGTCAAAGTCAACACTGATGGAAGCTTCATTTCTTCTAATGCTGGTTTTGGTGGGGTTTTCATAAATGCTAGAGGTGATTGTCTGCTTTACTTTCAGTCTCCTACCAGGGCTGAGGACCCATTGGAAGCTGAAGCCCGAGCTGTTTGCTGGGTTGTGTTCTTGGCCAAAAAGTGTACCTGGAATCAACTAATGGGGGAGACAGACTCCATGAATTTAATTAACATCATTGAAGGGAGAATATCTACCCTTTGGTAGCTGATTCATTGGATCACTAGTATAAACACCTTGAGCTTGGAGATTAAGTTGTCCCTTTCTCATACATATAGGGAGGGTAACAGACCTGCTAATTTGCTTGCTAAGGCTGGCCTCCATACTCAGACTCTCTCCATTGATACTAGTATCACTCCCCATTTAGAATTACTGTTGAAAGGAGATCTTGTTGATCTACCTTTCCTTAGAGTTTTGACACTTTAAACTTTTGGGAAGTGCCTTGTTTTTGCCTTCTTGTTTGTATCTCTTTTCATTGATTAAATAGGAGCCTAGTCTCCTTTTATTAATATATATATATATATATATATATATATATATATA
>JXCR01099423.1:0-12353 GCA_002079205.1 Phalaenopsis hybrid cultivar
CACCCTTGTAGGACAAACATGCAAAAAAATGCCAAAAAATACAGAACAGCGCATTGATTATCAGTTGATAGTAAACAGATTAAACTAAGTAATTTAACATGCAAAAAACAGAAAAAGAATGGAAAATGCGTACAATGCAATACAAAATCAAAATCAAACTCAAAATTTTTTGTTCATCTTAACAAAGGAGGGCAAAGGGCTTGTTAAGCCATTGAGTAGTACAATTATAACACTACAAGCTATTTTTTCCTTGTCAAGTCCACAAAAAAGCAGAGAAAAATATGGACACCAAAATGTAAACGAGCCATCTCAGGCACAACAATAAATAAAAAATCATTCCTTATTCTACCAAAAATTTTTATAAACTGATTTAATATGAGGACTACTATAATTGAAAATAAACAAATTCTTGAGCATGTATTCAAAATAGCAAACCATCAATCTCAGAAAAACTGTAAGCTAAAATAGGAACATGTATGAAACANCAACAACAACAAAGCCTTAATCCCACTACGTGGGGTCAGCAAATAGACAAAGCAAGATATTTAATTCAGAAATCCAATTATATAGAAGTAAACATTGATGAGATGAATATGAAAAAATCATGCCACAATCTTAAGAAATTTAAAAATTTCAGATACTTGGATTACCGAGCAAGATTTGGAACTTCAAATGAAATGAAAAATTGAAAATTAATTATTATTTTCTGACAAATTTTAAAAAATAATAATTATTATTTTATCATCATCAAAAAGCCTATTTGCATCATTGAAATTATTTTTTAAGTGAAATAGTTATAATATGTCCAACTCCTTTCGTAGTTTCAACAAGCCTCTAAGGTAGTGTCTACGGCCTCAATGTTGGTCGTTTATTTTACCATGAGGGCCCTTAGCACTTTCAACAACATAGGCAACTAATATGGCATCAATGAGCATCAAGACGTTACTGGAAAAAAATGTGAATGCTTACAATGCTTGAGAATAAATGAAACTAGCATTGCACCATAGAATAAAGTTAGAATAACCACAACTTATGATTTAAGCATCACGATTTAAAAATATTTATTTATTGCTTTTGCATTATAATGCATTCTTCTTAATTATTTCATGCAATGATATCCCAATATTAAATTAAAGAAAAGCTTACAGTAGAAATGTCGCCATTGCGCCCTTCACGCCATTGCTCACGTTCTTGATTTCGCTTTTCTCTCAGCTCTTGCTCAGCCTTGAGCTCCTCCAGAAAATTGTCGATAACCCGTGGCTTTCCTTTCTCTTTCTCCTTCGGTTTCTCTTCCTCCTTCTGCAGATCATCAAAAAAATTCAAAATAATCATAGAATGTTGATTGGTTAAGTTTACTACTTATATTTAGTGAGCCAATAAATACCATCAAAATAAATTTAAAAAAGAAATCACCCTTGTAGGACAAACATGCAAAAAAATGCCAAAAAATACAGAACAGCGCATTGATTATCAGTTGATAGTAAACAGATTAAACTAAGTAATTTAACATGCAAAAAACAGAAAAAGAATGGAAAATGCGTACAATGCAATACAAAATCAAAATCAAACTCAAAATTTTTTGTTCATCTTAACAAAGGAGGGCAAAGGGCTTGTTAAGCCATTGAGTAGTACAATTATAACACTACAAGCTATTTTTTCCTTGTCAAGTCCACAAAAAAGCAGAGAAAAATATGGACACCAAAATGTAAACGAGCCATCTCAGGCACAACAATAAATAAAAAATCATTCCTTATTCTACCAAAAATTTTTATAAACTGATTTAATATGAGGACTACTATAATTGAAAATAAACAAATTCTTGAGCATGTATTCAAAATAGCAAACCATCAATCTCAGAAAAACTGTAAGCTAAAATAGGAACATGTATGAAACAGAACTACTTAAAGATGTTTATGAGCAACAAAGCAAGAGTAATGCTGACCTTCTTTTCAGATTCTCTTCCTTTGGAAGCAGGCGGTATAAAAGATGGCACATACCTGAAAAAGAAAATTTTTTTAGCAAAAAATTATAATTTTTTTATTCAATACAGTAAACAAGGCCCATGAACAAAGCATATGATCTCCAAGGAACTCATTCATAAATCATAAGAAAACAATCTTGGACATTACCTATTGCAAAGATTTATGGGACCATTGATCTCAAACTAACACAATGATAGGTTTCTAGATTATGTTCGTCTTGAACTATATTTATAAGGCCTTTTGGCATTAATAAATGATGGGCTTCTAAAATAATATTCATCTTGAACAGAATGTGTTTGCCTATTTGGAATTATTAATTAGCAAATAAAAAACAAACCACCTCCTATAATGTCTTGCATCAATCATCATCGCCCATGTCAACTTTATGAATCCTCACGCTCCATTTAGGCTACTGAGTCCTGCTAAAAATGTGAAATCTATCTTAATAAGTTTAATAGCACTTCTTATATCCACGTTACCAATGGTTTATCCTATTACTGTTTGATCTTTTCACATTAATTTTATCCGTTAGACCATTTGGTGCATCTTATCAATAAGTGCTACACCAATAATATTCTTCATTAAATCATTTGCAATCAATCCTTCCTAATTTTGCAACATATTCATCTTAATATTCTCATTTCTTCCAAACTCGACTCAACTCTTTGTGAGTTATTAACAAAAACTCAAATCCACATAACACAACTAGCCTAATCACAATTACACAAAGTTCACCTTTGAAGTCACCATCATGTTCTATTATCTCATGAAACTCATAAAGCAGCTTTTTAAGCCAACAAAATTCATTCTAAAAATTTTGAAATAAACATATTAAATTCTCAATATAGTATATATCAGATAATTAACCTAGAATATCTTGGTTAATTTAGTCTTCAAGCATTATTGACTTGCAATCATAAAATTGACATTAAAATTGCATCTCAAAAATAAAATAATCATGCTATTAATTTTAAACCCCTTACATTTTAAATATTTCATTCATTGTTCTATTTATACTCTTATTTTAGCTAATGTACACCACTTTGAATATCCTCCTCCAAAAACACTATAAATAAATATTAGATAAATGTTAATAATAATATAATCCTACTAGTATTGGAAACACTTAGGTTACTCTGGAACTATTTTAAGACCATTTATTTTACTTCATACATTCTCTAAACGATTGCCTTAGAACCAAAATCACATCCATAATGGATCTCCCTAGCATAACTAAATGGATTTTCTGATACTAATATGAAATTCAAATTAAAAGTGCATTATCTTCTCGTAAGAAACAATAACTTTATAATTAAACCACCAAATGTCAAACATTTCATTTCGCTACAAATGTGCATGCCAAAATAATTCTTCCCAATCATGTTTGCATCCCCTTAAATATCAATATTATATCAAAAAGGCTTGTTAAAAACCACTCCAATATCTCCAATACATATCCAAATCTGAAAAGATATTTCATTTAAAATTAAAGTTTTATCTTTGTAAAAAGACCTTTTTTGTATCAATGTACACTATGTTTCACAATTCTATTGAATATGATATTCTCAAAATAAACCTATTTAAAACTCTAAACCAGTAAGTTACTTAGTTCCATAGTTTTTTCATTATTTATTCATGGCATTATGTTGCCTAAGTACATTGTTTAAAATGATCTTTGAAACTTATGCCTCCAACCTGAAATGCACAAAAAAAAAAGCCTTGAGGTTTAGGGTGGTGCGTTTGGGGCAGCTTGTGCTTATCCAGATAAACAACTTATCCTGAAACGCGGCCCGCTGGATTCGATATGCAGCCTGAGTTTAGTATAAAAACTCAACTGCGTTTTCGGAGAAGCTGCCGAAACGTGTTTTCCAAAAGGTGAGGCGGCGTTTTCGCACTTATAAGCTGCCCCAAACAGGTCCTTAATCTTTAATTCCACTAGTGAGCTTTACACTTCTTTCGACTGAGGCATATGTCTCGAGGCTTTACATTATTAATATATATTTTGTTCTATTCTATTATATATATTTCATGCAATGCCTTAAAAAGTTCAAATAATAATTTAACTATGATTATTTAATTATGATTTTTTGTATTAAATTTAAAATTAATTGATAATAATAAAAAAATTATAATAAATGAAAAATATTTTAAAGTTGCAAATGAGATAGAATTAGATAACAAATATAATGATACTTTTGAAGATGAAGAAAGTAGGGATGATGCCACTATGAATTTTAAATCTCATAGAATATTTAAATTTTAAGTGATTATTTACTTAGAATCACATTTCAAACTTCTACTTTATATAAATATTTAATATTAGGATTTGTGATTTATGTTTTTATGATAATAAATTACAACAACATATCAATGATTTATGTCATATTTATGAATTACTTTTTTAATTTAATGAGTTTTTTTTCTTTCTTGAGGCTTCTATCTTAATCTGCCTCAAAGGTTACGCTTCACCTCATTAAAACAAAATATCTTGGTTACTAATTTCTCCATTTTTAACATTTTTTAAAGATTATTTCGTTATATTTCCATGATTCTCTATAAGTATTATTCCGTGTTATAAGCTTGAAAGTTCCGCCTGTGATCACCTCAAAATTTAGACAAGCTTCTCTTTCATTAAAAAAAAAAAAGACAATTTACTTCATATTTGAAAGCTCTACTTTTGAAAGAAACATCGTTATTCTAATTTCTTAACATATGTGCTCAATATATATGTTACTAAAAAATCAAGACTAGCTTCTCTCATAATATGTCATCTCCTCTTTTATACATTGCATAAATCCTCTTCTTGAGATTTGGAATAGAGCAACACACACTTATTGATAGAAGGAGGGGTAATTAACCCCAATTATAATAGAAATAATAAAAGAAAGAGGAAAACAGAAAAAAGCAATAAGGAAAGAAATAAAACAGAATAAAAGAAAATAGGAAATGCATAATAAGGGAATAAAAGCTAATAATAATAACGATCAGGTATTGACGTTATAAATCTAATACTCCCCATAAAGTTGAAGCATAAATATTGGTGTTGTTCAACTTGGATTTGAAGTCATTGAACAAAGGATGATGATGATTCTTGGTGAGCTTGTCTGCTAGTTGACCACTAGAGGGCACATATGGAACATACATTTTCCCTGACACAATTTTTTCCTTAATGTAGTGGCTATCAATCTCCACATGATTGATACAATCATGTTGTACGGATTGTGAGCAATGTTGATTGAGGTATTATTATCATAGAAAAGTTGTAGTGGGACGAAGGTTGGTAGACGAAGTTCGCAAAGCATGATACAGAGCAAAAAAGCTTCACAAATTCAGCATCAGCATAGCTTCGGGCAAACACAAATTATTTTTTGTTTTTCGACGTGACAAGATTGCTCCATACAAATGAGCAATACCCTAGTTAGAACGTCGAACATGAACTAATCCAACCAAATCAATATCTGTATAAACAACAATAGATCGAGAGGTGTGAAGGAAGAAAAAAACAAACGTGAGCCCGATGTGTCTTTCAAATAATGGAGAATCTGATGGACAGTTTGAAGGTGGTGCTCATAGGGGATATGCATAAATTGACTCACTATACCAACAACATGGCAAATTTCGGGGCGAGTACGCGTGTGGTAAATGAGTTTTTCCACAAGATATTGGTAACGAGTCTTGAACATGGCAAAGTTCGAGGCGAGTATGCGTGTGGTAAATGAGTTTTTTCCACAAAATGTTGGTAACGAGTCTTGTTTACAAGCACAACATTGAAAATATCAAATAATTGTTTATTCGAATCCATGGGAACAACAACTGGTTTGCACAGAATAATGTTGTTCTCTGTCAAGTGATCAATCACATATTTGTGCTGAGACAGACAAATGCCCCAAGATGACCGAGCCACTTCCATGCCTAAGAATTACCAGATAGATCCCAAGTCCTTCATTTCAAAGGACGTAGCAAGAATGTATTTTAAGGATTTCAATGTTGGGAGATCCAATAAGAATAATAGCGTCAACATAGAAAATAAAGATAGTTATCTGACCATCAGAGGAATGTCAGAAGAAGAGAGTGTGATCTGGTTGAGCCTGAGTAAAACCATGGCCCACGAACACCTTTGTAAACCTGTCGAACCAGTTAGGGACTATTTTAGCCCATAGAGGGACTTTCATAGCTCGCACATCTGTCCTCTAGAGACAGTAGAATCAAAGTCAGGAGGGAGAGCATGTACACCTCTTCTATAAGTTCTTCATTCAAGAATGCATTCTTAACATCTAGCTGAAATAAAGACCAATCCAGATTTACCGCAAGTAACAATAAGATCTGCATAGTGTTTAGCTTAGCAAGTGAAGCAAATGTATCCTCATAGTCAACTTTGTAGGACTATAAGTACCCTTTGGCAACCAATCGTGCCGTATTACGTTCAAAGGACTCATCAGAGTTGAACTTGGTGTTGAAAATCCAACGCTACCCTACAACTTTCTTACCCCGAGGAAGGTCCACGATGTCCCACGTATGGTTTCGCTGAAAGGCATTCATCTCCTCAATTATTGTCGTTTTCCAAGCTGGACCAATAAGAACAACCTCAATAGTAGCTGGAACCTGATGGACCGTCAAAGCAATAGTAAATACTCTGTAGTATGGCGATAAACTATGAAAAGAGACATATTTTGTGATATAATAGAGAGCGCATGTCTAATTGCGTACATTACTTGGAAAACTCACCTCCACATTCGGAGGAGGGGTTATGTTGAGAATGTCGCCTGGAGTGGAGTCAAGGTCTTGTAAGGAGATAGCGGGCTCCAAAGTATGAGCATTGGGACGGGAGTGTCGAGTGTAGACACGAATAGTGGGAGGAGGAGATGGTGCACTCAACAGAACAGGGGACTCAGTGGTTGGAACAATGGGGGAACATCCATAGGAGTAGGATAAGGGACGATGTCGGAAAACTCAAGCTCCCCCTCACTTGAGATCGAGCTATAAAAATATAAAACACTTTTAAAAAAAAGAGACATCAACACTCACATAGATTTTGTTGGTGATTGGATCAAGGCACTGATACCTCTTTTAAGTTGCAGAGTACCTTAAGATAATACATTTTATGAATCTGTGATAAAGTTTACTCTGAGTAGAGGCAGTGTTTCGAACAAAGGCAATACGCCAAAAATTCTTGTGATCAAATGTGGAGAAGAGCCAATTGGAAGTGAAGTAAAACATCAGGATGGCTAAAGGGGTCCAGAACTTGTGAATTTTAGAATGGACTATTTATGAGATAAGTGGCAATTAGAATGACATCGTTCCAAAAACCTTTCGAAGCATTGGATTGAAACATACTAGAGCGAGCAACGTTGACGAGGTGACGGTATTTTCTCTCGGCTGCCCAATTTTGTCGAGGAGAGTTCGTGCAAGAACTATGGTGGAGGATGTCTTTCCTTACCAAGAATTCACCCAATATAGAGTTAAAAAATTCACGGTTAGTGTCAATCTGAAGGACCTGAATAGGAGTTTTGAATTGAGTAAACACAAAGGTGTAGAAATTTTAGAAGGTCGCGACAACTTCCGATTTGTCTTTTAAAAAGTAGACCCAAGTCCTTCGAGTGTGGTCATCAATTAAAGTCAAGAACCACCTTTTATTAGTGTAGCTGGAAGTGCGAGAAGGTTCTCATATGCCACTGTGAATGAGGGAGAAGAAACGGAAGGGGTGTAAGTGTGGGGTGGACAATGAACTCAATGATGTTTGGCTAACAGATATGTCTTACAATTGAATTTAAAGAGATTTCTATTAGAAAAAATCAAATGATACAATTTTTTTAAATATTAAAAACTAGAAATGACCTAAAAGACAATGCAACAACATAATGAGATATTCAATGATTAAAAATAGGCTACAACTTTTTAGTGGTGTGTCATCACTCTCTACGCTCTCACCTTGGAAGTAGTATAGTTCAGTCACTCTCTTAGCAGTTCCAATCATCTTCCCCGAACTACAATCATGAAAAACACAATCATCAGAAGAGAAATTAACAACGCAATCAATAACATTTATCAACTTGCTAACGGATAACAAGTTACATTACAATCAGAGAACATGTAAAACAAACTCCGATGTTAGACCAATCGTTAGTACAACCAAACATTACCAACAATGGAACTACATGATCCATCGACAATTTTGACGGTATTTTTTTCAGTGCATGGAAAGTAAATCGAGAAAGCTTGCGAGCAGTGAGTCACGTGATACGTGGCATTTGAATCATTAATCCATATACTAGAGGAGAAATAAACTGTGAGAGCCATAAAAAAAGTAACTTGTCAGAAGTGAGAGGCTGACAAACCCGCAGAGACTTGATTGGCTCCAAGAAGCTTGATCAATTCCTCCATCTGGTTTTTTAGGAAATTGGAGGATTCCGGAACGTTACGGGTAGGAGTCGGTTGAGCCATGGTAATACTTAGCAAGAAAGGATTTGGTCGAAGGTATGTATGTCGGCTTACCGTGAAGTTTCCAACACTTGTCCCGAGTGTGGTTGGGTTTGTGACAGTAATCACAAATTGAATACTATCTGAGATAAAGGAGGACGATTCGCCTAAAGGAATAGAAGTATTGAGTCTGACGAGTTTCCTGCTTTCTTTCCGACGAATCTCGGTGAAAGCAATGTGAGCGGAGGGAAGGGGATCCCGACCAAGAATACGACCCCGAACTTCGTCAAGGTCTTTGTTAAGGCTAGCCAGAAATTGGAACATATGATCATTTCTACAATCTTCTGAAAAAGGGATAAGTCGGTCAGAGAATCCCAAGTGCAGTTCTAGTATAGGTCGCATTTCATCCATAGTGCAACAAGGTCATCATAGTACTGGTTCACGGTCCTAGACCCCTGTTTTGCCTCCTGATTCTTCTTAGATACCTCATAGAGTTGGCATGAATTTCTTACTTCCAAGTAGGTATCACGGACTGCCATCCAGTAGGCACTAGCTAAGGGAGGAGCATGTATGAACGACAAATTGAGGTCTCCATGGAGTTGATCATCTATGACATGACTATGGAGTTCTCCACTTCCCAAACTCCATATGTCGGGTCAATATTTAGCGGCTCACGAATCATACCAGTGAGGTGACCGAATCCCACGTCCTTTGATGAATGAGGACACTGCTTGGGACCATTGGAGAAAGTTATTGTCATTCAACTTATGAGTTGAGATCAAGAAGTTCATACTGGCTTCCGATCCTCCGATCTGCAAGGGAGCGGTGATTGAAATTGATCCTCCGGTGGAGTCAAGAACACTTTCTGAGGATGGTTCATGTTGGAGGAATCTGCCATAATTCCGACTAAGTCAAACGAGACGTTGTGGTTCTAAGCCATCGATGGATTCTGGTAGGATCACCACAAACAAATACAACTGCAGGAATCTAGACACTTGTAGGGAAGACCGGCGTTGTACAACTGCAAGACTTCTTTTTGCAAAACCAGCGGCAGCAGGAGCATACGAGACCGACGACTAGCTGGAACTAAAGGTTTGTTGGAATGTGCAACAGGAAGGCCGAAAGATGCGCTGAAACAGAGGCACCACAGGGCCTATAACTGCTGGAATCGAGGAACCTGCGGGTAGGACTACTGCTGGAACCGTCAGAGAAGGTCGTTAGCCTCTGAAACTATGTTGAGATTTGGAATAAAGCAAAACATAATTACTGATATAAGGGGTATTTAAACCCAATTACAATTGACATAATAATAAACATAAAAAAGGAAAGAAATAAACACAATAAAACAATAAAGAAATGAATAAAACAAAATAAAAGCAAATAGAAAATACATAATAATTCAATAAAAGCTAATAATAAGTAATAACGACAAGGTATTGTCGAATTAAATCTAATACCTCTCATAGCCCATTCATCTAACACCTATATATCAATAAAAGTTGATGTCAATAACTATTCTTTATTAAGTATGCAACACAATCTTAGTTTTTAGTATCCACTTAAAACCAATCCACAACTTACTTTCAGCCAATGCCTATATCTAAAACTACGATTCAGATTTGAACATGTAATTAGTAGTAATGTATATCTAAAGACATTGCTATTAATTACTAATCTAACAACAATAGTTTTAGATAGGCAATGGTTGAAAATGATTCGGATTGGTTTTAAGTGGATCCTTAAAATTATGATTGTGATGTATACTTAAGAAAAGATGGTTATTGACATCAACTTTTACTGATATATAGGTGTTAGATGAATGGGCAATGAGAGTATTTATGGTATGTAAAAATAGTAGACGAGATATGATGGGAGAAGCTAGTCCTGATTTTTCAGCCAATGCCATCACAATCATAGTTTTATGTAATTAGTAGTAATGCATATCTAAAAAAATCTCAATGTTTTTCAACATTCCAAATTAGTAGTAATGTCTTTCCATTAGAATCTTTCTAATTTATGGTATGTAAAAATAGTAGACGAGATATAATGGGAGAAGCTAGCCCTGATTTTTCAGCCAATGCCATCACAATCATAGTTTTATGAAATTAATAGTAATGCATATCTAAAACAATTTTAATGTTTTTCAACATTCAGAATTAGTAGTAATGTCTTTCCATTAGAATCTTTATGATTGAATGTTTGGTTTGAACATAGTTTTGATTGCAAAAAAGTCCACCAAGAAAGGCGAAATTTTTTTTATCCATCCCTACTCTTTCAATACTTCATTGAACTAGATCGCAAACATAAATAGGCCAAAATTCCATGCTTTGATTAAAATGGCAAATAACCCTTTGGAAATAAAATATTATTCCAAGTAATATTGTGTGTGTGCACATTTGTCAGAGAAGATACAAGATATAACAAAGCTTATCATCATTCTTGAATCAGTCAAAAGCATGAATTTTAGGGCCAGGAACTCTGATGTCGACGACGATAATAGGCTATATGTTAAATACACAAGTTAAAAGGTTTTTCACCCATTGGAGTTAAATATCATCATGCAGTAGGCCTAAAGAATGCTAGTTACTGTAAGGCACATGGTGCCTAAACTTTTTAAAGTGAGTCATGAGTACTTTAAGAATAGATGAGTTAGTAACCGCAATTTGCCCATTTGTGTGAGGGCGGGCAATGTGTGTGTAATAGGATATGAAGACCTTTAAAATGAATTTGAGTCGCATTATTAATAAGTGACTCTTCAAAAGTGAGGCCAACGAGATAAAAAATGTTCAACTAGATGAACAGTTTGGAATTATTATTTATGGCCTTAGAATCCACCCATTTAGTGATGTGATCAGCAGCAATGATCATGAAGTTTAATTATCTAGTGGTCATGAAAAAGGAGCACATGATGTCAATACTCCACTAGGTTTAAGGCCAAAAGTCTTTAGAGCAACGAGAGAGCTAATGGTTAAACAGAGGTTAACATATAGTTGAAAGTTATTGTCCCTTTTTGTAATTCTAAATTGCCTTAGTTTGATGGGCATGTACAATTCATATCTTAATACCTTTAAAATAAAAGTTTTGCACACGAAGTTTCTACTGCATAATCTTAACCTGGCCTCTAGTTGCACATAGTCAATTTTCAATAATGGGAGGCATTTAAGATTTTGCTCGTAATCGCTCATTTGTACAACCAACCTCTATTGACAACAAAATTTTCAAACTATTGTCCGAGGAAAGCGTAATATAATCTTCACCTTATGTCCCATCAAATAGAAATAAAGGATAGGATCTATCCAAGGAGTCCTTTGCTTTATCAAGAAAATGTATTACCCAGAAACTTGAATGTATGCAAAGTGTATTTCGTCAATAAGACCTTTCCATTTGACATTACTCAATAATTCCACTGTTGCCTATTTCCCTTGATGTTAGTCAGCAAACTTCATTTTCACCAGAGGAGCATTCACTGGCACATATCAAGTTCATCCCACTATCAAAAGAAAACTTTGCAATACAAGAAGTATACTAATAAATATGTGAACCAAAGGAAGAATTTCCATACTCGCCACCAAGCTAAAGTTTAAGAGAAGAAAATCTCAAACTTATGCTAAACAAGTAAATCTCTTACAATATAGAATTTCATGAATTTTTGTAAAGCGCACATCATGAAGAAAAAAAAAACATTAGAACATAAAAACAGCATAAAACAAATAGATAAAGATGCATGAGTTCAAACAATTTTCAATCTCATATTCCATCAAATCAAGTCAAAATCAAGGATGGGATGAAAAACCAAATACTGATTCTTCATCCACATTCTCTCCTCTCTCCTCCCACTTCGAGACTGAGGATTCTCTCCCTCTTGCTTAAATTTTTGGGGAGTCATAAAGGAGATAAGCTTAAAAGCAACTCCCAAAATATTATAAACATTAAATGTGGTCAAAAAGTGCAGAA
>JXCR01099428.1:7747-27977 GCA_002079205.1 Phalaenopsis hybrid cultivar
ATCAATGTGAAGATCTTTTTAAGGAAGATTCAAACTATGTTTGAGAAAGTTTTGAAGTTTTGGACACGATAGACAAAGATAAATAATTTTATCCATCTATTGAAAAACCTTCAGAACTAGAGTTGAAATTACTTCCTAATCATTTAAAATTTACCTTTTTAGGAGATTCCTCTACTTTACCTATTATAATTTCCTAAAAATTAACAGTAGAAGAAGAAGAAAGGTTGATGAAAACTCTGAAAATTTTTAAGAAAGCCTTTGGATGGACAATTGCTGATATTAANATCTAAATAGTGGGTACAAACATAAAAACAAATTAACACACTAAATTTGATTTTCAGTCTCAACATAAAACTAAACATACTAACAAGATAAAATAAAAATATAGGGTAGCAGTTTTCTAAGTTTAAAATTTAAAAGTAAAGTTAGCATGAAGTTTAACTTTTCACAAGACATAGAAATAA
Source organism: Phalaenopsis hybrid cultivar (assembly GCA_002079205.1). Taxonomy (NCBI): domain Eukaryota; kingdom Viridiplantae; phylum Streptophyta; class Magnoliopsida; order Asparagales; family Orchidaceae; genus Phalaenopsis; species Phalaenopsis hybrid cultivar. The sequence goes on from JXCR01099428.1 coordinate 8,212, forward strand.
GTTCAACCCTTAACTAACTAACACAAAAATCAACACACAACAACAATTACTACCCTAGAATTTAAAGGAAAATACTAACAAAACACAACATCACAACACAATTAAACAAAATAAAAGTCTCACACATTGCAGAGTCTAAACAAGTAAACAAATGCAAATGTTGCGAGTCCAAACCACATAGTCCAACACATATTAGAAACATCAAAATAAATAACTTAGTCCTCCTCATCATCCTCAGAATCACCACTATTCCAGACATTTGTAGACTCATAATCAGGGTATCTAGGATATGGAGAAAGTTCCACACCTAGGTTACCCCTAATGAGGTTTTCCAGAGATGAATAAAATTTCTCTTCATAATCACTTTTCTTCTATTATACCCATCAATCTGATCTGCAAAGCTTTCTAAATTTCTTACCTTATCCATGGTATAGTTGATATTATCCACCATCCTCCGTAATAGTTGACTTTGAGTTTCTGTAGACTCACCTCTAGAAGTAGAAGCTCGTGAGGTAGATGGTCTAGATGTAGAAGCATCAGAGGTAGAAGCAGCAGACATTGCCATTCCATAACTCCTTGAAAATCCTCCTCTCCAGCCAAAAATAGAATGCTCCGAATATGACTTTACATTAACACTAGTTATTGGCTTTAGATGCAACAATACTTCCTCCCAGCTATCATATCTCACTCCAGCGTGCTCACATAAAGAAAGGATCAAGGAAGCAAACCCCAGACCTGCAATAGTAACGACAGTGACAGAACTGATGATAGTTTGATAGATTAAAGTTCCAATGTTGATGAACCTGCCTTCTTGAATACAATAGTTCAACATTACTCTCTCTCTGGTAACTTCACTGAGATAATTTGTTGGTAATAGAAGAGCTTAAATAAAATTGTGCCACTCCTTTGAAGGTGCACTAATTGAAGAAATGACTACCAATAATTTTTAATGGACTTCTGAAGGGTGCATCCTAAGAAAATAGTCAATATTCATGAATCTGATGCATTTACTATGTTACAAATCAAGTTGCTGCAATTTTAAGGAAGTTAGACCAATTTGGAATGAATTTTTCTCAACCTATCTCCATGATTGAAGAGAACTCATTAGGCCAAATGGTAGATTCTCAAGCATGATTAGAAACTTTGAATGCCATAAATAACAAGCAAAATAACCCATATTCATTTTATTATAACCCAAGTTGGAAGAACTATCTCAACATCAGTTAGAATAATATTACGGGTGGTAATAATCAACAATGGGGGAACAATCAAGGAAACCCATTAGGAAACTGAAAATACCAAGGGAGTAATAATAACAATAGATCTAATTATCCTCCAGGTTTCAATAGTAATTCATATTTTAAAGAGAAGAAGTTATTTATAGAAGAAGTGGTGCTACAAATGATAAATCAGTTATAAAGTCAAGGAGCTACAATTAGAAATATTGAGAATTAACATGAAAAAAATTGCAAATTCATTAAGTAATAGATTCCAAGGAACACTTCATAGTAATGCTGAAATAAATTCGAAAGACCAAAATAAAGAGTATGTAAAAATCGTTCAACTTAGAAGCGGAAGAGAGTTGGAAGGTAAAGTTCAAAAAGAAACTATAGTGGAGAGAGAAGAAATTGAAGAAACAAATGAGGACACTTCAAAAGATTCTGAAAAACCTATTTCTCCACTTAAAGTTAGCTTAAAAAAACCACCACCACCATTTTTTAAAAATTTTTAAGAAGCTTACAATTATTATTCCATTTGCTGAAGCCTTAGAACAAATGCTAAGATATGTAAAGTTTATGAAGGATATTCTCAACAGGAATGGAAGTTTGAAGATAATGAGACTATTGCACTTAGTGAGGAGTGCAGTGCAATTATTCAAAAGAAGCTTCCTGAAAGGCTTAAAGATACCGGTAGCATTACAATTCCATGTGCGATAGGAGACATATTTTATGTGAAAGCTTTATATGATTTAGGTGCAAGCATTAACCTTATGCCATTATCAATATTCAAAAAATTGGGATTAGGAGAAATAAACCCTACTACTATAAATTTGCAGTTAGCAGATCGTTCAATAACTTATCCTAAGGGAGTTATAGAAGATGTCCTAGTAAAAGTGGATCAATTTATCTTTCTTGTTGATTTCATTGTGTTGGATATGGAGGAAGACAAAAGAGATACCTATCATTTTGGGGAGACCTTTCCTAGTGACAGGAAGAGTAATGATAGATGTGTAGAAAGGGGAATTAACTATGCACGTTGATGATAAAACTGTTACTTTTAACATTTCAAGATTAATAAAATATCCTGCAAAAGGTAAAGATGGTGAATGATATCGAATAGATGTTATAAGATATTTAATTGAATGTCATTTTAAAACTAATTATGAAGAAAAATCTGAAGCAAAAGATTTGGAATGCGAGCAAGAAGAGAAATTAGATAAATTTGAAGATATTTTTAAGGAAGATCTTTTTTGTCACGTTAGAAAAAGATAAATCATTTTGTTCATCAATAGAAAAATCTCCAGAACTTGAGTTGAAATTTCTTCCTAATTATTTAAAATAATCTTTTATAGGAGATTCCTCTACTTTACCAGTTATAATTTCCTCAAAGTTAAATCTGGAAGATGAAGAAAGGTTGATGAAAATTCAGAAAAATTTTAAGAAAGCCTTTGGATGGACAATTGCTGATATTAAAGGAATCAGTCCNCTTGAGAAATTTTTGAAATTCTGGACATGATAGACAAAGATAAATTATTTTGTCCATCTATTGAAAAACCTCTAGAACTTGAGCTCAAGTTACTCCCTGATCATTTAAAATATGCCTTTTTAGGAGATTCCTCTACTTTACCTGTTATAATTTCCTCGAAATTAATAATGGAAGAAGAAGAAAGGTTGATGAAAATTCTAAAAAAATTTAAGAAAGCCTTTGGATGGAAAACTGATATTAAAGGAATCAGTCCTTCAAATATGCATAGAATTTATATGGAAGAGAGCTACAAACCCAGGGTTGATCCACAAAGAAGATTGAATCCTCTTATGAAAGAAGTTGTAAAAAAAGAAATTTTAAAGTGGTTAGATGTTGNGTTATGAAAGAAGTTGTAAAGAAATAAATTTTAAAGTGTTTAGATGTTGTAATTATTTACCCTATTTTAGATAGTGCATGGGTTAGTCTAATTCATTCTGTTCCTAAGAAATGTGTAGTAACTGTGACTGTGAATGAACATAATGAGTAAATATTTACAAGACAAGTTGCAAGGTGGCGAATATGCACTGATTATAGATAATTAAATCTTGTCATTAGGAAAGATCATTTTCCACTACCCTTTCTAGATTAAATGTTGGATAGACTAGCTAGGCATAAATTCTTTTATTTTCTGGATGGATATACTCGTTATCACCAAATATAAATAACTCCTTAGGATCAAGAGAAAACAACTTTTACCAGTCTGTATGGTACATTTGCTTTTACAAGAATTCTCATTGGTGTATGCAATGCCGCTATTACATTTCAAAGATGTATGATGGCAATTTTTTGTGATTTAATTGAAAAAGGAATTGAAGTATTTATGGATGATTTTTCAGTGTTTAGAACTTCATTTGACTCATGTTTAGGACATTTATCAAAATTTCTTAAGCGTTGTGAAGAAATAAATTTGGTCCTTAATTGGAAAAAATGTCAATTCATGGTAGCAGGAGGAATTGTATTAGGACATAAAATATCATAAAATAGTGTGGAAGAAGATCCTGCTAAATTGTGATTGCTAATTTACCTTATCCAACAATTGTAAAGAAAATTAGAAATTTTTTAGGACATGTTAGATTCTACAAGTGATATATTAAAGACTTTTCAAAAATTGTTAAGTCTTTATGCCATTTATTGGAGAAAGATGCAATTTTCAAATTTGATGAAGAGTGTTTAAAAGCTTTTGAGTTATTAAAAGAAAAATTAGTCATTGCACCAATTATAGTTTAAATAGATTGGGGAAAACCTTATGAATTGATGTGTGATGCGAGTGATTATGCTATTGGAGCTATTTTAAGACAAATATATGATATAACTTTCAAAGTAATTTACTATGCTACTAAAACTCTTAGTGAAACCTAAACTAATTATACAACAACTCAAAAAGTGTTATTAGCAATAGTATATGCCTTTGATAAATTTAGATCATATATAATTGGAAACCATTCAGTGGTGCATACAGATCTTTCTGTTATTAAGTACCTAATGAAAAAGAAGGATGATAAACCAAGACTTATATGATGGATTCTTCTTTTACAAGAATTTGATTTTACAATAGTGGATCAGAAGGGAACTGAAAATCAAATTGCTGATCATTTGTCTAGAATTGAGTTAGAAAAACCACTCTGTTTTGAAAATGAAATTAATGAACATTTTTTAGATGAAAAATTATTCAAAATTAATGAGTGGTGTGTTCCATGGTATGCCAACATTGTGAACTTTCTTGTTAGTGATATTATACCCTATGGAATGACATATCAATAGAAGAGGAAATTTATTTCTGAATCTAAGACTTATTTTTGGAATGACCCATTTTTATATAAACAAGGAAAGGACCTGATTATTTGAAAATATGTACCTTTAGAAGAAACTTATGAAATTATCCAAAAATATCATAATTCTGATTTTAGGGGACATTTTGGTTGATAAAATAACATACAAAATACAAAAATGTCATAATTCTGATTTTGGGGGACATTTTGGTGTTGATAAAATAACATACAAAATATGTATTTTATTGGCCTACTATCTTTAGAGATGTTAATATTTATATTAAAACTTGTGATAAATGTCAACGAGTAGGCAAAATTTCTAGAAGAAATGAGATGCACCTCAATTATATGCTAGAAGTTGAAATGTTTGATGTTTGGGGATTAGATTTCATGGGACCACTTATACCATCTTTCGGGAATTTACATATATTGTTAGCAGTGGATTATGTATCCAAAGGGATAGAAGTTGTTGCTTTACCTCAATGTGATGCTCAAAGTTTTGCAATTTTTTTTTAAAATGAACATATTTTGAAGATTCGGGATGGCTAAAGTTATCATAACTGATGGGGGAAGTCATTTTAGAAATGACATAATGGAGAAGTTACTAATGAAATATCATATAAATCATAGAATTGCTACTGTCTATCATCCTCAGACAACTGGTTTGTCTGAATTATTCAATCGAGAAATTAAAAGAATTATGGAAAAATTTGTGAATCCAACAGAATTGGATTGGACAGTCAAACTTGACTATGCTTTGTGGGCTTATAGGACTGCATATAGAACTCTTATAGGAATGCCCCCATATATGCTAATATTTAGGAAAGCCTGTCACTTACCAGTTGAACTTGAGCATAAAGCATATTGGGTGATTAAAGAGTTCAATTATAATTTAAAAGATGCTGGTGAGAAAAGACTATTACAATTAAATGAGCTTGAAGAGATAAGGAATGAATCTTCTGAGAGTGTTAAGATTTATAAAGAAAAGATGAAGATGTGGCATGATCAAAGGATTTTTACTAAAAATTTTCAGTCAAGGCAACGAGTTTTGTTATATAATGCAAGGTTAAGATTATTTCCGAGCAAACTTAAGTCTAGGTGGATGGGTCCATTTGTTGTGATGAAAGTTTATCCTTATGGAGCTGTGGATATTAAAGATCCTAAAACTGATAAAGTGTTTAAAGTGAATGGTCATAGAGTGAAACCTAATTTTATAGGGGATCAGTATAAATTTAACGATAAAAAGATGTTGGGTCAACCAGAATAAGCACTGGTTACGTCGGGCTAACGACGTAAAACCAAGTGTTTTGTGGGAGGCAACCCATAGTTATCAGTGTGTTTTTGCTTTGTTTGTTGTTTGTGTGTGATTGAGAGAATTGGGGTAGTACTTTTGAGACAATTATGTGTTACTATTGATTTTAAGACTTTGTTTAGTAACCTAGACATGTTAGAATGAGAATTTGGACGTTAAGTTGACTAGTGCAAAATTGATCAATAGCGCTTAAGCGCCAATATTTGGTGCTTAAGCACGGCAGTTAAAAAACATGTGCTAAATGAAAATTCTAGAAGGTTTAGTTGCCACTTGGTTTGTAAAAATGCGCCAAGGAAGTTCCAAGACGTGCCTAGAAGTTATTAAGAAGGATTTAGGCCTATAAATAGAAGGGTTTTGTAAAGGTATTTCACCCTAGATCATTTTTAGCTCTAAAAGTCTAAGAGAGAGAGATTTTGAGAAAATGCCTTCATGGGAGATGGATTTGAATAAGAAGGAAGAGACCTGTTGACCTCACTTTTGGTTGAGGTCTAGAAACTTCTTTAGTAGCCTAGGTCTAGCCATAGGACNAATGTCCCTGTCAAGATGATTTAAGTTATTCTGTGGGCCCCATGTGTCGATGAGCCGCTACCCATTTCGGGATGTGAGAGACTCACTCTCTGCTCGATTTCTTAGCGTGAGCTTTGAAGCATTGGGACTGTACCCACACGGAATAACCTTCCTTTGGTTGTCTATACCCCAGGTTTATGATAATATGAAGCGAAACTCCTTTTATCGAGAGTATTCTTGGGCATCCCCCAAGATGTAATTAACCAGTAGGAACACGTTCCTCTGGGAGTGCTCTTGACCCCAGAACAGGTACATACACGTGACTCTCTGGTTATGGGTAGTCTATGTAGATACTTCTTTCGCGGATATTGGTTTAAGGTGCCTCCGCCCATCTCATTTGGGCGGACATTCTTAACCTATCTTTGCGAGGTTTATTGCACGTAGACTCTCCACATTTTACTTTTTCTCTTGTTTGTCACTTTGTCGTATGTCCCTTCTTATTCAGTTCCTCTCCTCTTTGAATCATTTATATGTTTCGGGAGGGAGATTTATTTGAATGGGGGAAGTATATGACGATCGACAGGCTGGCGACTCCTTTTGAAATAAAAAAAGAGAAAAATGAACGGAAACATGGTTTTCTTAGAAATTGAATCTCCCAGCTGGTGTCTGCTAACAATGGAGAATCACATGCTTCTCCTTAAACCACTATCAACTTGAAATCCTGTATGCTTCTAGTGAAATATATAAGGATGAAGCATTGTATTTGTTCACAATAGAGTTGATAGAGGACCCTATCCATAGAGATATCTTTTTGAAGATGTATGCTGCCTGTAGAGTGTCATATCTTTGACATTTTCATGATTGTTTGAATATTTGAGTTTTTTTTGGAATATGTCATCGCAAGAACATATCTAGTTAATTTTTTGGAATATGTCATCATTTTAATTTTCTAATGTTGTACTTGTAAACTATATAGTTCTTTCTTTTTTTGTCATGCATATCTCATCACACTAATAATTTTAATTATGTGCTGATGTCTCATTTATTTATTTTTGAAATGTTTATGTTTGAGTAACTCATCAGTGTTTTTGGATTTAAAGTGCAACATACGGTTCATCTTGGGTGTAAATAGAAGATGACATGTATCAGTTAAAATGTATGCAAGGAAAATAAAGCACATAAGGATATTGTTGACTGTCATATGTTTCATCTTCGAGTATGATACGACTAAAATATATAGTATTTTTAGATACATTTTTATACCTATTTTTGAGATATTGCACTTTAATGGAAGGTATTTTTGTGTTTTTCTTGCAGATACATGGTAAAAAGGGTAAAAAATGCTTAATGGAGTGAAAAAGGATCAAATTTGGAGCAAAAAAGTGAAAAATTGTGCAAAAGAGTTTTGGCGCCTAAGCGCTAGAGAAGGAGTGATAGGTGAAAAATGTGCAAAAGTGTTTTCGCGTCTAAGAGTCAGATTCAACGGTTAAGTGCTGGTTAAACAAAGAAGGCCGCGCCTAAGCGCCAAAGGCTCTGCGCTTAAGTGCCAGTGGCAGTTATTGGATGAGTAAATTCAGTTTTTTGCAAATTTTGAAAAGGTTTTTGAGGCACCTATTGGTTTAATAGGTACAACCACCATGGATGAAAATTATTGTGAAAGGATGCATCTCTTAGGGAAATACACTGAATCAAGACATATTTTGAAGAGATACCAAGGCACCTTTCAGAGAATTATAAAAGAAGGAAGATTGAGACTTTGAAAAGGGGGTCCTGAAAGTACTCGGAAAGTTTTGAAAGATCAAAAATTGTAGAGTTAGTTGGAGAGATTTTCAGGCACCACATATTTATCATTTTTATTTTAGCTTTATATTGAGAGTGTTGTAAAAGAGAAGAGATTCAAAGGAACTTCAAGAGTTTAGTGGAGGACTTTAGATAACTTTTTATCTTTTGTTTTAGACTAGTTTTGGTTTTAATTGAGACTTATTATTGGTTTGACAACAATTTCTACTTTTAAACTAAAGTGTGGTTTTATTTTCTCCATAGATTTTAAATAGTTTTTTTTATCTTTCTTCTTAAAATGATAAGTAATTAAGTGTTAGATGGAAGTTATGGAGACTATTGATCTTTAATGTTGGAAGAAGTTGTGATGATTTAAATCCATGTACTTCATNACCATATCTGGCGCTTAAGCGCCGGTTAAACAGAGAAGGCCGCACCTAAGCGCCAGAGGCCCCGCGCTTAAGCGCTAGTAGTATTTATTAGACTAGTAAATTTGGTTTCTGAGAATTTTAAAGAGGTTTTTGAGGCACCCATTGGCTTAATAGGTAGTTATAACCATGATGGATAAAAATTATCATGAAAGGATGCATCTCTTAGGGAAATACATCAAATGTAGACATATTTTGAAGAGAAACCAAGGCAGCTTTTGGAAAATTATAAGATAAAGAATAGAGGACTAAGAAAAGGGTTCTGAAAGTATTGGAAAGTTTTGAAAGTTCTCATTTGGGGAGTTAGTTCAGAGAGGTTTTTAGGAACCACTTTTACTTTTATTTTATCTTTTTTGTTATTTTTTTTGAGTGATTGTAAAGAGAAGAAAATCAAAGGAACTTCAAGAGTTTGGTGGAGGACTTGAGATACGTTTTTATCTTTTTGTTTTGAGACTACTTTTGGTTTCAATTGAGAGATGTTGTTGGTTTGACAATGATTTCTTCTTTTAAACTAAAGTGTGATTTTGTTTTCTCCATGGATTCTGAGTANATTTCAGTATTTAGAATTTCATTTGACTCATGTTTAAAACATTTATCAAAAGTTCTTAAGCACTGTGAAAAAACAAATTTAGTCCTTAGGAAAAATGTCAATTTATGTTAGGAATTGTATTAGGACATAAAATATCAGAACATGGTATGGAAGTAGATCCTGCTAAAATTCAAGTGATCACTAAGTTACCTTATCCAACAAACGTAAGGGAAATTAAGAGTATTTTGGGACATCCTGGATTCTACATACTATATATTAAAGACTTCTAAAAAATTGCTAAGCACTTATGCCATTTATTGGAGAAAGATGCAATTTTTAATTTTAATGAAGAGTGCCTCAAAGCTTTTAAGTTATTAAAATAATTAGTCATTGCACCAATTATAGTTTCACCGGATTGGGAAAAACCTTTTGAACTTTTGTGTTATGCTAGTGATTATGCTATTGGAGCTATTTTAGGACAAGTAAATTATAAAATTTTTAAAGTTATTTACTATGCTAGTAAAACTCTTAATGAAATCCAAATTAATTATATAACAACTAAAAAAGAGTTAGTAGCAATAGTATATGCCTTTGACAAATTTAGATCATATTTAATTAGAACTCATTACGTAGTGCATACATATCATTATGCTATTAAGTACTTGATGAAAAAAAAGGATGCTAAACCAAGACTTATAAGATGGATTCTTCTTTTGCAAGAATTTGACTTTGAAATAGTAGATAGGAAGGGAAGTGAAAATCAAATTGTTGATCATTTGTCCAGTCTTGAGTAAGAAAAACTACTCTATTTTGAAAAAAATAATTAATGAACATTTTCCAGATGAAAAATTATTCAACATTAGTAGTGTGTTCCGTGGTATGCTGACATTGTGAACTTTCTTGTTGGTGATATTATAGCCTATGGAATGACATAAAAATAGAAGAGGAAATTTGTTTATGAAGCTAAGACTTATTTTTGGGATGACTCATTTTTATATAAATAAGTAAAGTACCTTATTATTCGAAGATGTGTACCTTTAGAAGAGTTATGAAATTATCCACAAATGTTATAATTCTAATTTTGGGGGACATTTTGGTGTTGATAAAACAACATACAAAATTTTACAATTTTGATTCTATTGGCCTACTATCTTTAGAGATGTTAATGCTTATATTAAAATTTGTGATATATGTCAACGAGTAGGCAATATTTATAGAAGAAATGAGATGCCCCTCAATTATATGCTGGGAGTTGAAATATTTGATATTTCGGGATTAGATTTCATGGGACCATTTATACCATCTTTCAGAAATTTATATATACTGTTAGTAGTAGATTATGTATCCAAATGGATAGAATTTATTGCTTTACCTCGATGTGTTACTGAAAGTGTTGCAAAATTTTTGAAAATGAACATATTTTGTAGATTTGGGATGCTGAGAGTTATCATTACTGATGAAGGAAGTCATTTCAGAAATGTTATAATAGGGAAATAATTAAAGAAATATAATATAAACCATAGAATTGTTACTGCTTATCATCCTCACACAAGTGGTTTGGCTGAATTATCCAATCGATAAATTAAAAGAATTATGAAAAAATCTATGAATCCAACAAAAATGGATTGTTCAATCAAACTTGACTATGCTTTGTGGGCTTATAGGACTATATACAAAACTCTTATAGAAATGTCCCCATATAGGCAAATATTTGTGAAAACTTGTCACTTACCAGTTGAACTTGAGCATAAAGCATATTAGGCAATTAAAGAGTTCAATTATAATTTGAAAGATGGTGGTGAGAAAAGATTATTGCAATTAAATGAGCTTGAAGAGATACAAAATGAATCTCATGACAGTGCTAAGATTTACAAAGAAAATATGAAGATGTGGCATGATATAAGGATTCTTACTAAAATTTTCAGCTAGGGAAACAAGTTTTGCTATATAATGCGAGGTTACAATTATTTCCAGGCAAACTTAAGTCCAGGTGGATGGGTCCTTATGAAGCTCTGGTTGTTAAAGATCCTAAAACTGAGAAAGCTTTTAAAGTGAATAGTCATAAACTGAAACCTTATTTAGTAGAGGATAAACATAAATTTAACAATTGAATAATCTTGGGTCAACGAGAATAAGTATTGGTTACGTTAAGCTGACGACGTTAAACCAAGCGCTTTGTGGGAGGCAACCTCTAGTTATCATTGTGTTTTGCTTTGATTGTTGTTTGTGAAAGAAAAAGAAAATTTGGGGTAGTATTTTTTGAGACTATTATGTGTTAGTAATTATTTTAAGACTTTTTTTAGCGATCCAAACATGCTAAAATGAGAATTTGGATGTTAAGTTGACTAGTGCAAAATTGAGCACTGGCGCTTAAGCGCCAATATTTGGTGCTTAAACACGAGAGTTAAAAACCATGTGAGAAATTTAGATTCTAGAAGGTTCAACTGCCAATTGGTTCACTAAAATGTGTCAAGGCAGTTGTAGGACGTGTCTAGGAGTTATTAAAGGGATTGAAGCCTATAAATAGAAGACTTTAGTGAAGGAGTTTCACCCTAGATTATTTTTAGCCCTAAAGTCTAAGAGAGAGAGAGATTTTGAGAAGATGCCTTAATGGGAGATGGATTTGAAGAAGAAAGAAGAGACCATGAGGAAGAGATTCATTAGTTAAAGTGCACAAGAGATTTATAATGGTTTCTTAGTCGTTAGTATTAAAGGAATATCAGAGAAGACAAACAAAATTGAGACTGTCATGGCTTTACTAGAGACAAAGGTAATTGAGATTCATGCACATCTATAGCATATTGGATGGCAATTTAAATTGCAATTTAGCCATACTAGTTGTATAGAGGAAGCAGATAAGGAGACGTATCTTAAATAAAAATGGATAGAAGAAGATAGTACCATAGCACGTCGCCCTCGTCCGTTTAATCAACTTTATATTTTGATTGCCCAAGAAGACACTAATGAAAGACCGAAGTTTGTCCCAATAAATGAAGAATGAAATTAAGTTTTGTGTTAGAGTTTTTTTGTTAGGAGTCATTGTTTAATGTGTTAAGAGTTAAATATTCTTTTTGGAGTTTTATGTTAGTTTGTTTTGGGGTTGTATTTAGAAAGATTTTCTCATCCTAGACTATTTGGAGTGAGAACTAAATTTTATATCTATTTCTACTTGTTTGTGAATGAATGTAAATGTTTGTTTGTGTAAAAAATTAGTGTTATTTTAGCCTCAAATCGAATTAGTTATATTGGAGAATTTTGAGAAAAAGGAGGGTTAAGGGAGAGGAAAATAGTCATTTAAGTGTTATAAGACCATTTAGGGGTGGTATAATTAGCTAATAGTGCATTTTACTTAGTGTTTAAAAATATCAAAATTCGTGCACTCGTGCTGAAGCGCCACATTCTCTCGCTTAAGTGCAATGTAACCTGAGAGGCATACACCTAAGCGCCACTTATCCGTGCTTATGTGACAGTTCATAAAAACCAATTCATGAACGATTAAAAGTGAAAATAACCCCAAAAATTGCCATTTTACTCTTGTTGTCAACTTCAACCTCTCAAGTTTGAGATTTGGAAGTCTATGGCAAGCCATTTTGTGGAGATTTCTTGGTGGAATTGAGAAAAGTTTGCTAGATTTGGATTTCTTGAGGTAAGAGCTTCGATTCTATGTAAAACTTTTGGATTTTCACCATGTATTTTGAGTACATTTGAAAGAACCCAAAAAAATCACTATTTATGGTGAAAAATGAGGAAAAATATATGGAAATTGCATAGAAAGTGTAGTTTATACTTATAGGAGTTGAGTTTAGTAGATTAGAATTGATTGCTGAAGTTATTGTGGAATTTTAAGAAATTTGTAGAATGACACCAAGAATGAAGATGAGCAAAGAAAAAAGCCACTTTGACTCGAGCAAATTTGTGAGTTTGAAAGCTCAAGATAGATAAAGCGATGCTCTGCATTCACAAAAACTTATGCAAGAGCGATGTTTCAAAACTCCAGGTGGATCAGTAAAAGATCTGATCGTTCGCCGAAAGATGTAATATTATTTATAAGCTTCGCAGTTTTTTATGGTAGAAAATATTTAGCAAGTAATTTTTATGCTAAATCACCCTAAGTTCTGATAGATCCAAGTGCTAACAAATTCAACCACATCTTAGTTTTATCCCTTAGTAAGAAAGGAAATAACCTAAGTTCTATAGAATCATGTGATACACCATCGTATTTAAATGTAGCGCATAATTCTAAAAAATTGGCAATATGTAAATTTGGATCTTCAGTTGGTGATCCCCAAACTAATTATTTGATATTATATGGGTAATAGCAAGTTTAAGTTCAAATGAATTAGCCACTACAGTAGGTTTTTAAACACTACATTGAAGTTCATCTAACGTAGAGTTGGCATAATCTTGTAAAGGTCTAAGTTCTTGATGAATTTCAGTATTTTGATCATTTTGGTTTGTCATTTCTATATTTTTTTGGTTTTTTTCAAAATTTTTAATTTTTTTTACTTTTTCTGATTTTTTAACAGTTCTCTCTAACTCAAAATCGTAGATCACTAGTCCTTCAAACCCTGAACTGCACATACACTAACATAAAAATAAAATACTATAAAACACACACAAAATAAAATATTATAATAAGATATTCCTACAATAACTTTTAAAGTTTAAATAAAACTTTCAAAAATAGAAATTTCGCTTTCAATAAATTTTTGAAATCTGTCCCAAGCAACGGCGCCAAAAACTTGATCCCGAAACTTCTTATATGCAACAATATGACAATGACTTTAATGATATTTCCACTTATGTAATCTTACTTTGCAACAAACCAAAAATTTGATCCTAGAGAAAATAAGAATTTAACTTTGTAATTTATATATATATATATTTATTTTGGGATACTACATAAGTATAGGTATCGTTATCAAGTAATATAGAAATTTTTGATTAAAACCTGAATATCGAACCCATAAGGAAAATACTCAATATGCACAAACTTTGTATTTTTAAAAGGACAATTATTTAAACTATAGATATTTTCTCAATAAGTAAAATTCAATTCTTTTTCCTATTTTTGATATTTTGACAAAACAATTAAACTTATAAAGATAACTAAAGTTTATGTAAATAAAATGCAATTGATATGAAAATATCTTTTTCTTATCTTAAATCAGTAATAAGTATAAAAATTCTATTGTGAAAGTATGCAAATTGTGTTGTGTCAAATAGGAGCAATAATATTCTTTACCCTTACTAGAGATGCTATAAAGAATATTTGTTAATTTAAAGTTTGAATAGTTTTGAAGACCAGCTAGGTAGCAAAGATACCAGCTCTTACTCTAGAGTTCTCTTAATTCCCTCCACCTCATATCAGATTCTAAAACAATAAACCAGTTGGGGGCTTTAACCTGTCACTTTAAAGTCCTCTAACTCTACACCCTTCGAAAATTATATCCTTATTTATTTGCACTCAATGATATGAATTACATTCTCATTCATACAACCTCATATGATTCTTTCCAATTATTGACTGAGATAATATAAGTCTGGTTCTTATATGTTCTCACAACAAATTTTAACATCTGGATAGGTTAAATCAAGAAATAAATGAAGTACATGGATTTAAATCATCACAATTTCTTCTAACATTAATAATCAATAATCTCCAAAACATCTATCCAATACTCTTAATTACTTATCATTTTAACGAGAAAGATAAGAAAAACTACTCATAATCTTTTGAGGAAACAAAACCACACTTTAGTTTAAAAGTAAAAATTATTGTCAAACCAACAAAAAGTCTCGATTAAAATCAAAAGTAGTTTAATAACTAAAGATAAAAACATATCTCAAATCCTCCACCAAACTCTTAAAGTTCCTTTGAATCTCTTCTCTTTTACAACACTCCTGACTCTCACAATAAAATTAAAAATAAAAAGGATAAAGTAAATTTGTGGTGCCTAAAAATCTCTCCAAAACTCTCTCTCAAAACTCACTAATGCTTCTTCTGACCATTAGTGATTATTAGTAATTCCTAAATGCTGATGGAAGATTAACCAAATGAAGGGAGTCTCTCACTATGCTGATGGAAGATTAACCATATATGTAAAATTAATCTCAAAGAGGGAAAAGGGTAACCTTTGATTTATATGCAACTCACTAGTGTTAAAATCAAAGGTTACTACTAGTGTGAGACTCCCTTCTTCTGACTTATTAAAAACCAATAAATCAAATTACATACTTATCAATAGATGGATGACTCAAAATCGATGAAATAAGCTTCAAGTGAATGTAATAAGTCAGAAAAAATTTAACTTATCAAATTTTTGGAAGAGTGTTTCTATGTGATGATCAATTTAATTAAATTTAAATTGTCCTGTTTAGAGCACATATATGGATTTCAAGCTAATTTAATTAACAATTTAATTAGCTTGGTCAATAATCTTTTTTCACTAACACCCTGCAAGGACAATTTAATTAACTTCGTATCCAAAACTCAGTAAAAGAAGTTAATTAATGTCCTTGCAGGGTGTCCCTCGGTTATGAAGGATCAGACTTAAAATGGCATATGAGATAGAAAATGAGTGATCAGGAGCATGCTAAATTCAAGCTAATATGAATTATTGTCACGAATGTCAAAGATTAACAATATTAATTTTACTTAAATATACGCATTAGGTTGAAACATTTAGAAAGTCAAAATTTACCCCAGTTTTGGTAAATGTTAAATAATTCAGGCACAACAACCGAAGATTAAATTAATTCAATTAAAAAATTTCATAAAGTTAAACTTTCATCTTAATCGTTGATTTTGGTGTCGAGGCGCATCAGGACCTTACCTTCTTGTTATCTTAATGAATTTCAATATTTTATCACTTTTGTAACTGATTTTTCTCATATGACAGTTTAACTTTATGAAATTTTGCTCTAAGTTACAGTCACATTTTCAATTCTACTGTCTTAAAATTAAAACTCAATTCAATATTTATGTTAAGATTTTGAATGTCAAAGAATTTATTTATGCTCCTGATCACGCATAAAATCAACGCATAAAATTATTTATCACATGTGATAAATAATATTGTTTAATTTAATTTAAGAATGTGTAGGAGGTAATTAAATCAATAAGATAAGTAATTGATTCTATTACTGAGAATTGATTTGTTGGAGGTGATCTTAACATAATTTTTTCTTCAATATTGGTCAATTTAGATTTTCTAACTCAGTTTTTTCCTGATCACTCATGTCCCTCGGTAATGAAGGATCAGACTTAAAATGGCATATGAGATAGAAAATGTACTATTTAATGATCCAATAATATACACTCGTCAATAATCAAAGCATTTTTGATTATTCGTGACCAAAACTGGGGTATAGAAGTACAACAGCCACTTACCCAAATGATTTCTGTAAATACATCCCACTCTAGCTCCAAGTGTGGGATGTATTTCTGTAAATACATCCCACTCTATCCAAATTTAATTGATATAATATCCCACTCTATCAAACCTAAAAAGAAGTACACAAATTCACCTTTACTTAACAAATTCACTTATCCGGAAGTTAGATATTTAACAAATTCATTTTTAGTAAAGTTTTAGCTTCAACTTCCGTATCCAAATTAAGTTAAATATCATGTGACATTTAAACATCCAATTTGAACTTCTTGTAAATTTGGAGGTCATCAAATTGTAAAAAAATATGTTATCTTTATCAGCTATAAGTAATTTAATTAATTTAACTTATCAAATTTATCTCCTGTATGGCTACAAACTTATAATTGATATCAACCTGATCACTCAATCAATTGATCACTCATTTTAGCATGCTCCTGATCACTCATTTTACTTAATAATAAAATTAAGTAGCCATACAGGAGCATGCTATCGATTGTCAATAAATAAAAGGATGTCAGTGAAAGAAGTTATAGGTAACATGAGTGATCAGGAAGGTTTTAAAAATGGGATAACATTTGACAATTCGTTTTCTCAATCAATTGTCAAAATTTGCATTCATAATTATGAAGAGAAATTTCAACACATTTTCATTAAACTATCAAGCCAGGAATATAATCTGATGCCAAGTGTAATACTATTTGATTCCATTCAAGAAGACATAATCAAAATATCTTTCAGAACCACATGAATGATTTATATATCTGAATGTTGTCATATATCGATATATCACTGAGTCAAATCCGCATATCATCCAACTGGTGATCTATTGTTAATATCCATGTCGAAATGATAAGCTATATAAAGACTAGCCTCACCTTCTAACATATCATCGGAAAATTAGAAGCAATGTCACCTGAATATCGAACTCATAAGGAAAATACTCAATATGCACAAACTTTGTATCTTTAAAAGGACAATTATTTAAACTATAGATATTTTCTCAATAAGTAAAATTCAATTCTTTTTCCTATTTTTGATATTTTGACAAAACAATTAAACTTATAAAGATAACTAAAGTTTATGTAAATAAAATGCAATTGATATGAAAATATCTTTTTCTTATCATAAATCAGTAATAAGTATAAAATTCTATTGTGAAAGTATGCAAATTGTGTTGTGCCAAATAGGAGCAATAATATTCTTTACCCTTACTAGAGNGAGATAGGGTTTCCTGCCAATCCCATGGATCAACGAACCCCTGGAGGTTCAAGTGATCCTATTGAAGTCCCTAGTCCAGAACAGAACGAGTAAGATTCCACTCCTTGTCTCAAGCATCCAAGGGTAGATAACATAATAAAAATTGGTTCTGGTTTTCTTAGAAATTAAATCTCCCAGCTGGTGTCTGCTAACAATGGAGAATCACATGCTTCTCCTTAAACCACTATCAACTTGAAATTCTGTATGCTTCTAGTGAAATATATAAGGATGAAGCATTGTATTAGTTCACAATAAAATTGATAGAGGACTCTGTCCATAGAGATATCTTTTTGAAGATGTATGATGCCTGCAGAGTGTCATATCTTCGACATTTTCATGATTGTTTGATATTTGAGTTTTTTTGGAATATGTCATCGCAAGAACATATCTAGTTAATTTTTTGGAATATGTCATCATTTTAATTTTCTAATGTTGTACTTGTAAACTATATAGTTCTTTCTTTTTTTGTCATGCATATCTCATCACACTAATAATTTTAATTATGTGTTGATGTCTCATTTATTTATTTCTGAAATGTTTATGTTTGAGTAACTCATCAGTGTTTTTGGGTTTAAAGTGCAACATACGGTTCATCTTGGATGTAAATAGAAGATGACATGTATCAGTTAAAATGGATGCAAGAAAAAGAAAGCAAATAAGGATTTTGTTGACTGTCATATGTTTCATCTTCGAGTATGATACGCCTAAAATATATAGTATTTTTAGACACATTTTTATACCTATTTTTGAGATATTGTACTTTAATGGAAGGTATTTTTGTGTTTTTCTTTTAGGTACAGGTAAAAAGGTGAAAAATGCTGAAGGAGTGATAGGTGAAAAATGTGCAAAAGTGTTTTCGCGTCTAAGAGCCAGATCCAGCGGTTAAGTGCTGGTTAAACAAAGAAGGTCGCAGCTAAGCGCCAGAGGCTCTGCGCTTAAGTGCCAGTGGCAGTTATTAGATGAGTAAATTCAGTTTTTGTTAATTTTGAAAAGGTTTTTGAGGCACCTATTGACTTAATAGGTACAACCACCATGGATGAAAATTATTGTGAAAGGATACATCTCTTGGGGAAATACATCAAATCAAGACATATTTTGAAGAGATACGAAGGCACCCTTCAGAGAATTATAAAAGAAGGAAGATTGAGAATTTGAAAAGGGGTCCTGAAAGTACTCAGAAATTTTTGAAAGATAAAAAATTGTAGAGTTAGTTGGAGAGATTTTCATGCACTACATATTTATCCTTTTTATTTTAGCTTTATATTGAGAGTGTTATAAAAGAGAAGAGATTCAAAGGAACTTCAAGAGTTTGGTGGAGGATTTGAGATAAGTTTTTATCTTTTTTTTTAACTACTTTTGGTTTTAATCGAGACTTCTTGTTGGTTTGACAATGATTTCTACTTTTAAACTGAAGTGTATTAAACTACTTTTAGTTTTAATCAAGACTTCTTGTTGGTTTGACAATGATTTCTACTTTCTAAACTACTTTTGGTTTTAATCGAGACTTCTTGTTGGTTTGACAATGATTTCTACTTTTAAATTAAAGACTAGTTTTGGTTTTAATTCAGACTTGTTGTTGGTTTGACAATAATTTCTACTTTTAAACTAAAGTGTGGTTTTGTTTTCTCCATAGATTCTAAATAGTTTTTTTTTATCTTTCTTCTTAAAATGATAAGTAATTAAGTGTTGGATGGAAGTTATGGAGACTATTGATCTTTAATGTTGGAAGAAGTTGTGATGATTTAAATCCATGTACTTCATTTACTTCTAGATGGAAATTGTGGAGAGCATTGATCTTTAATGTTGGAAAAAGTTGTGATGATTTAAATCCATGCACTTCATTTACTTCTTGATTTGACCAATCCAGATGTTAAAATTTATTGTGAGAACATGTAAGAATCGGGCTGGTATTGTCTCAGTCAATAATTCAATCCATATGTTAAAATTTGTTATGAGAACATGTAAGAACCGAGCTGATATTATCTCAGTCAACAATTGGAAAGAATCACATGAGGTTGTATGAATGAGAATGTAGTTCATATGATT
>JXCR01099428.1:28110-84853 GCA_002079205.1 Phalaenopsis hybrid cultivar
AGATGTTAGCCACCAGGTGGAGGGAATCGAGGGAACTCTAGAGTGAGAGCTAGTATCTTCCCTGCCTAGTCGGTGTTAGCCCCCTGGTGGAGGGAATCGAGGGAACTCTAGAGTGAGAGCTAGTATCTTCCCTGCCTAGCCGGTCTTTCAAAACTATTTAAACTTTAATAGCCAATGTTATTTATAACACCTCTAGTAAGGGTAAAGAATATTATTGCTCTTATTTGGCACAACACAATATGCATACTTCCACAACAGAATTNGGAGAACTTGTAAGAACCGAGCTGGTGTTATCTCAATCAACAATTGGAAAGAATCACATGAGGTTGAATGAATGAAAATGTAGTTCATATGATTGAGTGAAAATAAATAAGGAAATATTCATTGAAGGGTGTAGAGTTATAGGACTTTAAAGTGAGAGGTTATAGCCCCCAACTTGGTTTATTATTTTAGGTTCTGATACAAGATGTTAGGCCCCAGGTGGAGGGAATCGAGGGAACTCTAGAGTGAGAGCTAGTATCTTCCCTGCCTAGTTGGTCTTCAGAACTATTTAAACTTTAAATTAGCCAATGTTATTTATAACACCTCTAGTAAGGGTAAAGAATATTATTTATCTTATTTGGCACAACACAATATGCATACTTCCACAACAGAATTCCTATACTTATTACTGATTTATGATAAGGAGAAAGATATTATCATATTTAGAGCTTTTCTTCTATAAAAACTCAAGTTATCTTTTTAAGTTTGTTCTATTTTTGTCAAAATATTAAAATTACCAAAACTTTACTGCGAAACATCTTTAGTTTAAATAATTGTCTTTTTAAAAATAAAAAGTTTTCCAAAAAGTGCATATTGCATATCTTCCCTGTGGGTTCGACATTCAGGTCTTAATAAAAAAGTCCTATATTGCTTGATAACGATACACGTATACTTGCGTAGTATCTAAATATATATAAATTAAAAGTTAAATTCTTATTTTCTTCAGAATCAAGTTTTTGGTTTTATTGCAAAATAAGGAAATATAAGTGAAAAATATAATCAGAATTATTGTTATAATGTTGCATATAAGCAGTTTTGGGATCAAGTTGTTGGCACCGCCGCCAGGAAAGTAAAGTGAAAATTATAAAGAATTTATTGATTTAAAAGTAAATTTCTATTTTTAAAATATTATTTAAACTTTAATTTATTGTATTTTATTTTGTGTGTTTAGTTTTATTTTATTTTATGTTAGTGTATGCATAGTTCAGGTTCTGAAGGACTAGTGCCCTACGATTCTGAATTAGAGAGAACTGTTAGAAAAATCAGAAAGACCAAAAAAATTAAAAATCTTGAAAAATCCAAAATAATTACAGAAATGACAAACCAAAATGATCAAAATGTTGAAAGTCATCAAGAGTTTAGACCTTTAAGAGATTATGACCCTACTGTAGATGAACTTCATTTTAGTATTCAAAAATCTACTGTAGTGGCTAATTCATCTGAGCTTAAACTTGTTATTATCCAAATGGTATCAAATAATCAGTTTGGGGGATCACCAACTGAAGATCCAAATTTACATCTTGCCAATTTTTTAGAATTGTGTGCTACATTTAAATATGATGGTATATCAGATGATGTCATAAGACAGGTTATTTTCTTTCTCACTAAGAGATAAAGCTAAGATATGGTTGAATTCGTTAGCACCTGGATCTATCTGAAGTTGTGATTGAATTTGCTGCTCGTGGTTCATTGATGTCAAAACCATTTCATGATGCTTATGATTTAATTGAAGAAATGGATAACAATAACTTTCAATGGCCTTCTGAGAGGGTGAATCCAAAGAAAGTAGCCAATATTCATGAATCTGATGCATTTACCATGTTAGGAAATCAAGTTCCTGCAATTTGAAGAAAGTTAGACCAATTTGAAATGAATTTTTCTCAACCAATTTCCTTGATTAAAGAGAATTCATTAGGCCAAATGGTAGATTCTCAAGCATCATTAGAAACTTTGAATGTCATAAATAATAAATAGAATAACCCATATTCAAATTATTATAACCCAGGTTGGAAGAACCATCCTAACTTCAATTGGTAGAATAACCTATATTCAAACTATTATAACCCAGGTTGGAAAAATCATCCTAATTTTAACTGGCTATTATAATCCAAGTTGGAAAAACCATCCTAACTTTAACTGGAATAACAATTCAGGTGGTAATAATCAGCAATGGGGGAACAACCAAGTAAACCCATTGGGAAACTGGAATAATCAAGGGAATAGTAATTATAGATCTACTTATCCTTCAGATTTCAATAGTAATACAAAATTTAAGGGGAAGAAGTTGTCTATAGAAGAAGTGGTGTTATAAATGGGAAATCACTTACAAAGTCAAGGAGCTACAATTAGAAATATTGAGAATCAACTTTAGCAAATAGCAAATTCATTAAGTAATAGATCATAAGGAACACTTCCTAGTAATACTAAATCAAATACAAAAGACCAGAATAAAGAGCAAGTAAAAGTCGTTCAACTTAGAAGCAGAAGAGAGTTGAAAGGTAGGGTTCAAAAAGAAATTGAAGTAGAGAGAGAACAAAATGAAGAATCAAAAGAGGACGCTCCAAAAGCTTCCGAGAGACCTAATCTCCACTGAAAATTGATTGAAAAAACCACCACTTTCATTTCCTCAGAGACTTTGTCAGTAGAAGTTGGATAAGTAATTTTCAAAATTTCTTGAAATATTTAAGAAGCTTACAACTAATATTCCATTTGCTAAAGCCTTAGAACAAATGTCAAGCTATGTAAAGTTTATGAAGGATATTCACGTAAAGGAAGTATGAAGATAATGAGACTATTGCACTTACTGAGGAGTGCAATTCTATAATTCAGAAAAAGCTTCCTGAAAAGCTTAAAGATTCGGGTAGCTTTACAATTCCATGTGCAATAGGAGACAGATTTTATGGGAAAACTTTATGTGATTTAAGTGCAAGCATTAACCTTATGTCATTATCAATATTCAAAAGATTGGGATTAGGAGAAATAATCCCTACTACTGTACCTCTACAGTTAGCAGATCGTTCGATAACATACCCTAAAGGAGTTATAGAAAATGTCCTAGTGAAAGTGGATCAATTTATCTTTCCTGTTGATTTCATTGTGCTAGATATGGAGGAAGATAAAGAGATACCTATCATTTTGAGGAGACCTTTCCTAGCCACAGGAAGAGCAATGATAGATGTGCAGAAAGGGGAATTAAAAATGCGCGTTAATGATCAAACTGTTACTTTCAATATTTCAAGATCAATGAAATATCCTGCAAAAGGTAAAGATGATGAATGTTATAGGATGAATGTTATAAGATATCTAAGCGAATGTCATTTCAAAACAACTTATGAAGAAAAATCTGAAGAAAGAGATTTGGAACACTAGCAAGAAGAGGAAATAGATTGATGTGAAGAAATTTTTAAGGGAGATTTAAACTATGTTCGAGAAAGTTTTGAAATTTTGGACACGATAGAAAAAAGTAAATCATTTTGTCCATCAATTGAAAAACTTCCAGAACTTGAGTTGAAGTTACTTCCTAAACATTTAAAATATGCCTTTTTAGGAGATTCCTCTACTTTACCAGTTATAATTTCCTCAAAATTAATGATGGAAGAAGAAGAAAGGTTGATGAAAATTCTGAAAAATTTTAAGAAAGCCTTTGGATGCACAATTGCTGATATTAGAGGAATCAGTCCTTCAATTGGTATGCATAGAATTCATATGGAAGAGAACTGCAAACCCAGGGCTGATCCTCAAAGGAGACTGAATCTTGTTATGAAAGAAGTTGTTAAGAATGAAATTTTAAAGTCGTTAGAGGTTAGAATTATCAACCCTAGTTCAAATAGTGCATGGGTTAGTCCAATTCACTGTGTTCCTAAGAAAGAAGGAATAACTGTAACTATGAATGAACATAATGAATTAAAACCTACTAGACAAGTTACAGAGTGGCGAATATGCATTCATTATAGAAAATTAAATATTTCAACTAGAAAAGATCATTTTCCATTAACCTTTCTAGATCAAATGCTAGATAAACTAGCTAGACATAAATACTTTTGTTTTCTAGATGGATATATTGGTTATCACCAAATACAAATATCTCCTGAGGATCAAGAGAAAATAACTTTTACCGGTCCTTATGGTACTTTTGCTTTTAGAAGGATGCCCTTTGGTTTATGTATGCCCTTGCTACATTTCAAAAATGTATGATGACAATTTTTGTGATTTAATTAAAAAAAGGATTATTCATGAATGATTTTTTAGTGTTTGGATTTGACTCATGTTTAGAACATTTATTTAAAGTTCTTAAGCATTGTGAAGAAACAAATTTAGTTCTTAATTGGGAAAAACGTCAATTTATGGTAGCAGGAGGAATTGTATCAGGTCATCAAATATCAAAAAATAGTATGAAAGTAGATCCCGCTAAAATTCAAGTGATCGCTAATTTACCTTATCCAACAAATGTATGGGAAATTATGAGTTTTTTTAAGACATGCTGAATTCTACAGGTGATATATTAAAGAATTTTCAAAAATTGCTAAGACTTTATGCCATTTACTGGAGAAAGATGCAATTTTTAATTTTGATGAAGAATGGCTAAAAACTTTTAATTTATTAAAATAAAATTAATCACTGCACCAATTATAGTTTCACCAAACTGGGGAAAACCTTTTGAATTGAAGTGTGATGCTAGTGATTNTAATTTTGATGAAAAATAGCTAAAAGCATTTAATTTATTAAAATAAAAATAATCACTGCACCAATTATAGTTTCACCAAACTGGGGAAAACCTTTTGAATTGAAGTGTGATGCTAGTGATTATGCTATAGAAGTTGTTTTAGGACAAAGATATGATAAAATTTTCAAAGTAATTTACTATGCTAGTAAAAGTCTCTTAGAAATTAAATCAATTATAGAACAACAGAAAAAGAGTTATTAGCCATAATATATGCTTTTGATAAATTTAGATCATATTTAATTGAAACTCATTGTGTAGTGCATACTGATCATTCTNGAACAACGAAAAAAGAGTTATTAGCAATAATATATGCTTTTGATAAATTTAGATCATATTTAATTGAAACTCATTGTGTAGTGCATACTGATCATTCTGTTATTAAGTACTTAACGAAAAATGAGGATGTTAAACCTAGACTTATAAGATGGATTCTTCTTTTGCAAAAATTTGGTTTTGAAATAGTAGATCAAAAGGGGACTGAAAATCAAATTGTTGATCATTTGTTCAGGCTTGAGTTAGAAAAACCACTCTGTTTTGAAAAAGAAATTAATGAACATTTTCTAGATGAAAAATTATTCACTATTAATGAGTGGCGTGTTCGGTGGTATGCCGACATTGTAAACTTTATTTTAGCAATATTATACCCTATGGAATGACATACCAACAAAAGAGGAAATTTATTTATGAAGCTAAGACTTATTTTTGGGATGACCATTTTTATATAAACAAGGAAAGGATCTAATTATTCAAAGATGTGTTCCATTGGAAGAAACTTATGAAATTATCCAAAAATGTCATAATTCTTATTTTGGGGGACATTTTGGTGTTGATAAAATAATATACAAAATTTTACAATATAGATTCTATTGGCCTACAATTTTTAGAGATGTTAATGCTTATATAAAAAACTTGTGATAGATGTCAACAAGTAGGCAATATTTCTAGAAGAAATGAGATGCCCCTCAATTATATGATAGAAGTTGAAATATGTTTGAGGATTATATTTCATGGGACCATTTATATCATCTTTCAGAAATTTATATATTTTGTTAGCAGTGAACTATGTATCCAAGTGGATAGAAGCTGTTGCTTTACCTCGATGTGATGCTCAAAGTGCTGCAAAATTTTTGAAAACGAACATATTTTGTAGATTTGAGATACTGAGAATTATCATTACTAATGGGGGAAGTCATTTCAGAAATGTCATAATGGAGAAGTTATTAAGGAAATATCATATAAATTATAGGAATGCTACTGCTTATCATCCTCAGACAAGTGGTTTGGCTGAATTATCCAATTGAGAAATTAAAAGAATTATGGAAAAATCTGTGAATCCAACAAAAATAGATTGGTTAGTCAAACTTGACCATGCTTGTTGGGCTTATAGGACTGCATACAGAACTCTTATAAGAATGTCCCCATATACACTAATATTTGGGAAGGCTTGTCACTTACGAGTTGAACTTGAGCATAAAGCTTATTGGGCGATTAAAGAGTTCAATTTTAATTTGAAAGATGTTAGTAAGAAAAGATTATTGCAATTTAATGAGCTTGAAGAGATAAGGAATGAATCTTATGATAGTGCCAAGATTTATAAAGAAAAGGTAAATATGTGACATGATCGAAGGATTCTTACTAAAAATTTTCAATCAGGGCAACAATTTTTGCTATATAATGCAAGGTTAAGATTATTTTCAGGCAAACTTAAGTCCAGGTGGATGGGCCCATTTGTTGTGATGAAATTTTATCCATATGGAACAGTGAATATTAAAGATCCTAAGTTTGAGAAAATATTTAAAGTTAATGGGCATAGATTGAAACCTTATTTTAGGTGATCAGCATAAACTTAATGATGGAATGATGTTGGGTCAGCCAGAATAAGCACTGGTAACGTCGGGCTTACGACGTAAAACCAAGCGTTTTGTGGGAGGCAACCCATAGTTATCAGTGTATTTTTATTTTGATTGTTGTTTTGTGTGTGATTAAGAAAATTGAGGTAGTATTTTTGAAACTATTATGTGTTAGTAAAGTTTCTAAGACTTTATTTAGTGACCAAGACATGTTAGAATGAGAATTTAAATGTTAAGTTGACTAGTGCAAAAATGTGCACTGGCGAGAAAGTGAGATTTAGAGAAATTTTCTTCATGGGAGATTGATTTGAAGAAGGAAGAAATCATGAGGAAGAGGTTCATTAGTCAAAGTGCACAAGAGATGTATAACGATTTCTTAGTCGTTAGTATTGAAGGGATATTAGAGAAGATCAACAAAATTAAGAATACTATGGCTTTATTGGAGACTAAGGTACTTGAGTTGCATGCACATCTAGAGCATATTGGATGGAAATTGAAGATGCAATTTAGTCACATAAGTTATATAGAGTAAGTGGATAAGACGACGTTCATAAAGCAAAAGTGGATTGAAGAAGATAGTATCAGAGCTCGTCACCACCGTCTGTTTTATCAACTCTATATTCCTGGAGAGACTAATGAAAGACAAGAATTTGTTCCTTCAAATAAAGAATGGAATTAAGTTTAGTGTTAGAATTTGTGTTAGAAGTTGTTGTTTTCAAGTGGTTTAGTGTTTAAGTNCGCAAAAATTTGATTTTGAAATAGTAGATCAAAAGGGGACTGAAAATCAAATTGTTGATCATTTGTTCAGGCTTGAGTTAGAAAAATCACTATGTTTTGAAAAAGAAATTAATGAACATTTTCTAGATGAAAAATTATTCACTATTAATGAGTAGTGTGTCCTGTGGTATGCCGACATTGTAAACTTTATTGTTATAAATACTATACTTTATGGAATGACATACCAACAAAAGAGGAAATTTATTTATGAAGCTAAGACTTATTTTTGGGATGACCATTTTTATATAAACAAGAAAAGGATCTAATTATTCAAAGATGTGTTCCATTATAAGAAACTTATGAAATTATCCAAAAATGTCATAATTCTTATTTTGGGGTGACATTTTGGTGTTGATAAAACAATATACAAAATTTTACAATATAGATTCTATTGGCCTACAATTTTTAGAGATGTTAATGGTTATATCAAAACTTGTGATAGATGTCAACAAGTAGGCAATATTTCTAGAAGTAATGAGATGCCCCTCAAGTATATGATAGAAGTTGAGATATTTGATGTTTGGGGATTAGATTTCATGGGACCATTTATATCATCTTTCGGAAATTTATATATTTTTGTTGGTAGTGAACTATGTATCCAAGTGGATAGAAGCTGTTGCTTTACCTCGATATGATGCTCAAAGTGTTGCAAAATTTTTAAAAATGAACATATTTTGTAGATTTGGGATGCTGAGAGTTATCATTACTAATGGGGGAGTCATTTCAAAAATGTCATAATGGAGAAGTTATTAAAGAAATATCATATAAATCATAGGATTGCTACTGCTTATCATCCTCAGACAAGTGGTTTGGCTGAATTATCTAATTGAGAAATTAAAAGAATTATGGAAAAATCTATGAATCCAACAAAAATGGATAGTAAAACTTGACTATGCTTTGTGGGCTTATAGGACTGCATACAGAACTCCTATAATAATGTCCCCATATACGCTAATATTTGGGAAGGCTTGTCACTTACGAGTTGAACTTGAGCATAAAGCTTATTGGGCAATTAAAGAGTTCAATTTTAATTTGAAAGATGTTAGTGAGAAAAGATTATTACAATTTAATGAGCTTGAAGAGATAAGGAATGAATCTTATGAGAGTGCCAAGATTTATAAAGAAAAGGTAAAGATGTGGCATGATCGAAGGATTCTTACTAAAAATTTTCAATCAGTGCAACAATTTTTGCTATATAATGCAAGGTTAAGATTATTTTCAGGCAAACTTAAGTCCAGGTGGATGGGCCCATTTGTTGTGATGAAATTTTATCCATATGGAGCAGTGAATATTAAAGATCCTAAGTCTGAGAAAATATTTAAAGTTAATGGGCATAGATTGAAACCTTATTTTATAAGGGATCAGCATAAACTTATTGATTGAATGATGTTGGGTCAACCAGAATAAGCACTGGTAACGTCGGGTTGACGACGTAAAACCAAGCGCTCTATGGGAGGCAACCCATAGTTATCAGTGTATTTTTATTTTGATTGTTGTTTTGTGTGTGATTACAAAAATTGAGGTAGTATTTTTGAAACTATTATGTGTTAGTAAAGTTTCTAAAACTTTATTTAGTGACCAAGACATGTTAGAATGAGAATTTAAAGGTTAAGTTGACTAGTGCAAAAATGTGCACTGACGAGAAAGTGAGATTTAGAGAAATTTTCTTCATGGGAGATTGATTGGAAGAAGGAAGAAACCATGAGGAAGAGGTTCATTAGTCAAAGTGCACAAGAGATGTATAATGATTTCTTAGTCGTTGGTATTGAAGGGATATCAGAGAAGATCAACAAAATTAAGAATACTATGGCTTTATTGGAGACCAAGGTACTTGAGTTGCATGCGCATCTAGAGCATATTGTATGGAAAGTGAAGATGCAATTTAGTCACATAAGTTATATAGAGGAAGTGGATAAGACGACGTTCATAAAGAAAAAGTGGATTGAAGAAGATAGTATCAGAGCTCGTCACCACCGTCCGTTTTATGAACTCATATTCCTGGAGAGACTAATGAAAGACAGGAATTTGTTCCAAATAATGAATGGAAATAAGTTTAGTGTTAGAATTTGTGTGTTAGAAGTTGTTGTTTTCAAGTGGTTTAGTGTTTAAGTCTTGATTTTATTATTTATGACTTTTTATATGTATTTAATTGTGAAATGATTATTGTGTATTTGTTTTAAGGAAAATTTTCTCATCCAAGACTATTTGGAGTGAGAATTAAGTGTTTAAAGGTATTTGTACTTGTTTGTGAATTAATATAAGTTTGTTTGTGTCAAAATTTGTGTTATTTTTAGCCTCAAATTGAAATAGTTATTATGGAGAGTTTTGAGAGAGAGGGGAGTTATAGGAAGTTGAAAATAGTCATTTAAGTGCTATGAGACCATTTAGGGGTGGTTTACTTAAGAAAATTGTGCATTTTACTTTAATTTAAAAATTTTGAAAATCATGCACTAGCGCCTAAGCGCCACATCTCGCGCTTAAGCGCGAGCCAACTCGAGAGGCAGCTCCTAAGCGCCATTTACTCGCGCTAAAGCACCGTTTCACGAAAACCGGTTTGCGAACGGTTAAAACTAAAATTTCAGCCCAAAAATCACCATTTTTAACGCCACCATCACCTTCAACCTCTCAAAATCATGATTTTGGAAGGCTAGGGCACATCTCAAGTGAAGATTTCTTGGTGGAATCAAGTGAAATTTGTTAGATCCAAGTTCCTTGAGATAAGAGCTTTACTTCTATGCAAAAATTTTAGATTTTCACTATGTATTTTGAGCACATTTGGAGAAATTCAAAAATTCACTATTCATGGTCAAAAATGAGAAAAAGATCTATGGAAATTCCATGGGAAGTGTAGTTTATACTTTTGAAGTTTAGTTTAGTAACTTAGACTTGATTTTTGAAGTTATTTTTGGAATTTATTAAATTTGTAGAATGACACCAAGAATGAAGAAAAGCAAAGGAAAGAGCCCTTTCGATTCGAGAAAATTTGTTAGTTTGAAGGCTCAGGATCGGTACAGTTATGCGCTGCAATCACAAAAATTGATTCAGAAGCGGTGTTTTAGGGATCCAGGTGGAGACGTAGAGGATTTGAGCGTTCGTCGACAGTGGGAACGAATCTATTGTATCTCTGCTGTGGTGGTTATTTCTATTATTAGGGAGTTCTATGCAAGCCTCCCTATGACATAAGACAATAGAGTCATGGTACGAGGAAAGTTGATACCTTTTTCACTGGAAGTAATCAATTTATTTTATCATCTGCCACTTGATACATTATGTTTTTATGCAAATTATAGTTCAACTGAAGCAGAGTTAGACGAGATTATTTCTTACTTGACTATTGGAAGAGGACTTTGGAAGATTGCTAATGAGAGGAGAGTCAACTTCCCAACTTCAAAGTTATGTGCACCTTCAAAGGCCTGACACTATTTTATTTCTGCTTGTCTGCTAACAACAAATTATCTCAATGAAGTGACCAGAGAGAGAGCGACGTTAAATTATTATATCCAAGAAGGAAAGAACATCAACATAGGAGCTTTGATATGTCAGACTATCATCAGTTCTGCCACTGCCGTTACTACTGCAGGTCTGGGATTTGCTTCCTTGATCTTTCTTTGTGTGTGCAGGCTGAAGTTAAATATGATAGCTGGGAGGAAGTGTTGCTACCTCTAAAGCCCATCACTAAAGTGAATGTGAAAACTTATTCTGAGCATTCTGTTTTTGGCTGGAGAGGAGGATTTTCTAGGAGTTATGGAATGGAGATGTCTGCTGTTTCTACCTCTGTTGCTTCTACATCTAGACCATATGCCTCACGTGCTTCTACATCTCAAGGTGAGTCTACTGAGACCCAAGATCAATTATTGAACAGGATGGTGGATTATATTAATTTTATCGCTGATAAAGTTTAGAATTCAGAGCATTTTGTAGAGCATACCGATAGGTATAGTAGGAGAAAGAGTGATTATGAAGAGAAATTTTACTCATCTCTGGAGAACCTAATTAGAGGTGACCTAGGAGTGCAATTTCTTCCATATCCTCGATATCTTGATTATGAGCCTGCATAAAAGTGGTATAGCGGTGATTCAGAAGATGAGGAGTAGAATTGAGAGATTTTTATATTTGTAATATGTTTTATACTATATGCTTTGGACTTGAGAATTATGATGTGTTGTTTATTTTTATGTTGTGGACTATGTGGTGTGGCACTGCTACATTTTCATCTTTGTGATGGTCTGTACTATGTATTGTGTTTTGGACTTTTTTATTTTATTGTTATTGTGATGTTTGTGTTAGTTAGTAGTTTGTTTTAAAATTCTAGGGTAGTAATTTTGTGAGGTTTTGTGATTTAGCTAGTTTAGAACTTAACTTAATTCTATGTCTTTTGAAAAGATGAAAATCTTGTTAACTTAGGTCTTATATTAAATTTCAGAAGCTGCTACCCTGCATTTTTCTTTTATCATGTTTGTGAGTTTGTTTTTATGTTGAGATTGTGAAGTCAAGTTAGTGTGTTAGTTTGCTGTTATGTTTAAACATACTGTTTGAAAGTCTTTTGAATCTCTACATGTTGAATTAAAATGAAGATATTAGAAAATTTGATCAAAATTAATTTTACTCCTATTTTTAGTTTTATACTTGTATCATTAGAGTATAAAAATTCATGTTAGCGGTTATTTTTATTTTCATTCTTGCTTATATATATTTGATCCTAAATTTTTTAATCTGTTAAAAATCTAAGTTTGGGGGGGATGAAAAATATTTTTAAAACTTTAATTTTATTTATTCTCAAATGAACTACAAGTGAATTTGATTTGAAAGAAAAACTGATCATGTTTATGAAGTTATATTAGCGAAGTAAAATTTGATTTTAGAAATGAGTAAGAGAATTTAGTTGAAATTTTGAGTAATGAAGAATATAAAAGTTTTTACTATAGAAATGATTAATATAAGTAAATATCTATAGTAAGATACATTGTATTTTTAAAAACTTTAGAAATTTAGACTTTTATTTTTAATACTTAAATTTCTTTTATTAAAAATAATTTCCAAAAGCTATTAATATATATAAGTAAAAGTTTTGTATCAAGACTTTGCTTTAGGAAAGGAAAAGTAGAGTTCAAAATTATTAGAGACCTATCCAGATATAGTAATCCTTGCCTAAAAAAAGAAAAAGAAAAGAAAAGGAAAAAGAAAAGAAAAGGAAAAAGAAAAAAAAAGAAGAAAAAGAAAAAATGAGGGAGGAGAAGCTTGAGGATTAGTGTCTAATCAAATTTTGGTTCTACATTTGATCTTTTTAAAGTATAAGACTTGAGAAAATCTTAAACTTATAGATATAATATAGTATGTAAAATTATTCTTAATAAAAATTTTTAAGTCGAGATAATAAAAGAGCTAAATTCTAAATTTGGAAGACTTACAATAATTCTGAATTAGATAGGAACTCATATTTTCTTCTTTCTTAACATTAAAAATATCTAAACTTTAAGTTAGTCTCATTTATTGAATATTTTTTCTAAATTGGACTACTATATTTCTAAATCTAAATTTTTGTAACTCCTAAAGAGAATATTTTTTTCTAAATTGGACTACTATATTTCTAAATCTAAATTTTAGTAACTCCTAAAGAAACCTAACATATCATACATATTTAGTTTTTAAAGATTGAAGTGTCACTTAACGACAAGTAACAATTTAAGTTTGGGGGACTTTGATACCCCTAAATTATCTAGTATTTTTAGACACATTTTTACACCTATTTTTGAGATATTGCGCTTTAATGGAAGGAATTTTTGTGTTTTTCTTTCAGGTACTGGTAAAAAGGTGAAAAATGCTTAAAAGAGTGAAAAAAAATCAAATTTGGAGCAAATAGGTGAAAAATGTGCAAAAGTATTTTGGCGCCTAAGGGTCAGATCCTGCGGTTAAGCATTGGTTAAACAGAGAAGACCACGCCTAAGCACCAGAGGCCCCACGCGTAAGCGTCAGTGACAGTTATTGGATGAGTAAATTCAGTTTTTGCAAATTTTGAAGAGGTTTTTCAGGTACCTATTGGCTTAATAGGTGGTTACAACCACCATGGGCGAAAATTATTGCGAAAGGATGCATCTCTTAGAGAAATACATCAAATCAAGACACATTCTGAAAAGATACCAAGGCACCTTTTGCAGAATTATAAAAGAAGAAAGATTTAGACTTTGAAAAGCGGGCCCTGGAAGTACTTGGAAAGTTTTGAAAGTTCAAAAATTGGGGAGTTAGTAGGAGATATTTTCAGGCACCACATATTTATTCTTTTTAATTTAGTTTTATATTGAGAGTGTTGTAAAAGAGAAGAAATTCAAAGAAACTTCAAGAGTTTGGTGGAGGATTTGAGATAAGTTTTATCTTTTGTTTTAAACTACTTTTGATTTTAAATGAAACTTGTTGTTGGTTTGATAATGATTTGTACTTTTAAACTAAAGTGTAGTTTTGTTTTCTCTATGGATTCTAAATAGTTTTCTTTATATTTCTTCTTAAAATGATAAGTAATTAAGTGTTGGATGGAAGTTGTGGAGAGTATTGATCTTTAGTTGGAAGAAGTTGTGATGATTTAAATCCATGCACTTCATTTACTTCTTGATTTGTCCAATCCAATGTATTCTGAGTAGTTTTCTTTATTTTTTCCTTAAAATGATAAGTAATTAAAGTTTGGATGGAAGTTGTGGAGAGTATTGATCTTTAATGAGAAGAAGTGATGATTTAAATCTATGTACTTCATTTACTTCTTGATTTGGCCAATCGAGATGTTAAAATTTGTTTTGAGAACATGTAAGAATCAGGCTGGTATTGTCTCAGTTAACAATTGGAAAGAATCACATGAGGTTTATGAATGAGAATGTAGTTCATATGATTGAGTGCAAATAAATAGGGAAATATTCATTGAAGGATGTAGACGTATGACAAGTTAAAGCCCCCAACTTGGTTTATTATTTTAGGTTCTGATATGAGATGTTAGCCTCTAGGTGGAGGGAATCGAGGGAACTCTAAGGTGAGAGCTAGTATCTTATATGCCTAGCCGGTCTTCAGAACTATTCAAATTTTAAATTAGCTAATGTTCTTTATAGCATCTCTAGTAAGGGTAAAAAATATTATTACTCCTATTTGACATAACACAATATGCATACTTACATAATAGAATTCCTATACTTATTACTGATTCATGATAAGAAGAAAGATGTTTTCATATTTAGAGCTTTTCTTCTACAAAAACTCAAATTATCATTTTAAGTTTATTCTATTTTTGTTAAAATTTTAAAATTACCAAAACTATTTAAACTTCTTTACTGCGAAAACGTCTTTAGTTTAAGTAATTGTCTTTTTAAAAATAGTAAGTTTTCCAAAAAATGCATATTGCATATCTTCCCCGTGGGTTCGATATTCAGGTCTTAATCAAAAAGTCCTATATTACTTGATAACGATACGTATACTTTTATTTAGTATCACAATATATATAAATTAAAAGTTAAATTCTTATTTTTCTTTAGGATCAAGTTTTTCCAACATATATAAATTAAAAGTTAAATTCTTATTTTTCTTCACGATCAAGCTTTTTGTTTTTTTACAAAGTAAGGAAATATAAGCTAAAAATTAAATTCTTTTTTTTCTTCACGATCAAGTTTTTGGTTTTGTTGCGAAATAAGAAAATATAAGTGAAAATATAATCAAAATTATTGTTATACTTTTGTGTATAAGCAGTTTTGGGATCTGAGTACTACAACTTGTACATTGATGGGTTGTCATGCATGAAATTTACTTACATTGGTGACAAATGGGTTGGGGAGTTGCTTGCGGGGCACCCAACACGATTTATTAATATGTTTTGGATGCAGTAGGAAGTACTCATCGATCTCATGCAAGAGCTCATAAGAGCTCACAAACGTCAAGGATCTACTAGGACTGCTCTATGTGAAGTGCTCGCAATAACACTGTACGTATAATCCCAAAATGAGTCAATATGAGAGGCTGTAAAGCGATTTCAACATTCATCAGAAACAATTAGAAGGTACTTCTCAATTGGATTAAGCACACTCGTGGGCCTTTCCTCACATGTCATCAAACCCTTGGATCCAAAGTTCAAACGGACACTTGCTGAGATATCACATGATGTGCAATATAGACCCTTCTATAAGGTAATGCTTTAAGAGCAATATGGTTTTTTTGTTGAAGATGAAATGTTATTTATTACCTAACTTTTGTGTTACTAGGACTGTATCAGCGCAATTGACGGAACAAATGTTGATGCACGAGTCCCAGACAATGATAAGGTTACATTCGTTTATCGTTGTGGTAGCTTGACCAAGAATATTATGATCGTTTGCGACTTTAACATGTGCTTCACTTTTGTTATAGCTAGTTCGGAGGGCGGCGCACATGACAGTTAAGTTTTCAAATCTGCGACGAGGAACACTAGTAATAGTTTTCCACATCCACTTGTAGGTTAGCTCGAGTATGAGCTATTATAATACTTAACTTTAAGCTTTATTTTACTTACACTTTTTATTAGACAAATATTACTTGTTCGATACTAGATATCCATTTCAACGAGGGTACATAAAGCCATTCATTGACACAAGGTATCACATACAAGACTTTGAATGTGCAAGCAACGTTACACAAGGCAGAAAATAAATGTATAATAAACAACATTCATCATTGCGTGTTGTGATTGAAAGAACATTCGATGTGTGGAAAAAGAAGTGGTGATACTGTGTGATATACCTCCTTACAAGTTCCCTAAGTAAGTGTAGATTGTGTTTGTTCCGTCAATTGCGCTGATACAGTCCTAGTAACACAAAAGTTAGGTAATAAATAACATTTCATCTTCAACAAAAAAAACATATTGCTCTTAAAGCATTACCTTGTAGAAGGGCCTATAATGCACATCATGTGATATCTCAGCAGGTGTCAGTTTGAACTTTGGATCCAAGGGTTTGATGACATGTGAAAAAAGGCTCACGAGTGTGCTCAATCCAATTGAGAAGTACCTTCTAAACATTACACAAGGCAGAAAATAAATGTATAATAAACAACATTCATCATTGCGTGTTGTGATTGAAAGAACATTCGATGTGTGGAAAAAGAAGTGGTGATATTGTGTGATATACCTCCTTACAAGTTCCCTAAGTAAGTGTAGATTGTGTTTGCTATGATGACTCTCTACAATTATATTCGAAGAATCATTAATGTTCCGACATCGTTTATTGCTCTCTACAATTATATTCGAAATTCAAACAAAATTCTCTACAATTATTTATTTTTCGAAGATCAATAACATGTACCTGTAGAAGCTTTGGAGTGCCGTGTAGGACAGTCTTTGCCATAACATAACGATGAGAATTTTACCACTTGTACTTTAGGCGGGAAAGGTCTAAGTGAGTTGACAAACTTGAGGGACCTGATTACTGACAACATAGTACGTGGAGCAGGAAAATGAGGTTTCCACTAATATCGTCTCCAAACACATCTTTAGTAAACATGGGAAATCACAGTTGTGAAAGATTGCGAGCAAATCATTGCAACTAGTAAAACATGAACTTTATTGCCATTGCATTTGAAAAATTTTGCTAAATTCTGAAAGAATGTTAGCCTATTTGCTTTCAGATTGATTATTTGTGAGAAAGTAACTCTTTATGTCACATGAATGATGAGAAATTCTTTTGTTGTTTATGTTTAGTCATAGTAATGAATGGGGCATATTTACTCTGGGAAATGTAGTAATTTTACTCTTTCCTTTAATTTTGCTTAAATTATTGTGGTTATATTTTGCTCAATGAATGATAAGGTGGAAATCATTAGCTCAAGCTGTTGTATAAGAAAATGAGCTTCACAGAAAGAGTCCAAGTTGCAATTGTCATTGCTAGCTGGATTCTTTCTACTGTATGTCATATATGCTCTATACCATTTTGGAATAGCTGAACAAGGAAAAGCAAGATAATTTTGTTTGAATTTCTTATTTTTCTTTTATTTGTGATGAAATATTATCTAATATTCATAGTTTTGATTTTTGCAGACATTTGTTTATTAAGGCCATACCAACATTTGTATCTAATATTCTTTTGACTGCATTTATCATAGCCGTTTTTTAATGACTATAGAAATTTGTTTTATTTTTCTCAACCTTGGGGGAAACCACTCATTTCAACTGGCTTTTAAGGAGTGCTGTGCTGCATTTCTGATTGTTTTATGGCTTCTTCCTTGGCAATGTTGTTTCTTCTATTTATGTTTTTATCAGTTTGATAAATAGGAATTCTGAGGATGAACACAAAAAAAAACTTCTCCAATAAAGTTTGCTTTGCGATGCGTTAATCATTTTTGTTTTTATATTTTAATTCTTCATCAAGTGCGATAGTAGAAGTAGTTTGAGATGGACAATTTTCATTTTCAAGTATGAGATCTACCATCAGGTTGTCATCAGATCCATTCCGTTCAAGAGCAGGCCATGAACTTACCTTTCTGTTCTTGCTGCTCAATCTTCTCTTATATGCGAGCTCAATCTTTTCTCTCTTTTTTCGTCTGCTTCTTTGCTTTTTGTGGGTGTAATTTCTACTGTCAACTTGTTTAGGGATTGTGTAAATAATTTTGGGGATGTTGAAGAACAGTTTGGTGGTGTGGAGTGCTGTTGTTCTTATCTTGTTATATTTGGTTGTTTATGTTGCATTAAAAATGAAACAGGAGCATTTACATACATATTACCTAATTCTTATTTACATATCTAGCATGAAAATTCTACTTTTTAACATTTATAACGCCCAAATCAATTTTAAATTACAGACCTTTTTGTTCATATGCAAGGTGGCATGTGTGTAAAAATTTAAGTTTAGGTGGTAGATATGTAAATACAAAGTATTGCTTCTTTTCATTTTTCTTTTTTTTTGTTTGCTTTTTTTGTGATTCATTGCATATTCTTTATTATTTTTTCCTGAAAATGAAATTTCTTTTTGTGAGATCTACAAGTGATTTGGTTTTTTTTTTTTTTGCACAAAATTTGTTTGCTTCTTGCCACTCATGAACTATCAAATTTTCTATTATTATTTTTATATAGTTTGTATTTATTATAAACTTGCGAGCTTTAATGGAAAATAGACTTTTAGGAGAAGATGCAACAGCTGAGGTTGTTGCTCTACATGTCCTTTTAGGACAAGATACAGATGATCCATCCTAGTTAATGGGGAATAACACCAAAAGATTTAATTATTTTGACAATTCTGGCAATCTTGGCCATTTGATGGATCGGCACAGCTCTGCTAAATATTAATAGGAGAAATCGGAAGGATTTCGTAGGCTTATGCATCCAAAAATAAAAGGCATGATTAGGCCAATGGATCTTCTTCTTCATCTGTAATGCACGGTAGATTTCAAGCGTCCAAATTCAGGCGTAGTTGCTTGTTTTTAGTATTTTCAGCTTTAGTTCTACATCGCTTCATGCATAAAGTTTATCCCGTGCAAAGGAATTTCTGATTTATATTTGGATTCTCATCACTAACATAATTTTTTGGATTAAGGTATTCAATAATTGTAATAGCCACATAAAGTACAATAATTATAATAGCCACAATAAGTTATCCTGAGAATGTTCCTTCAATAGTTTTGAAGTTTTACCAAGTTATCCTAAGACCAGTTTGAAGCAAATGTACCCCCATCATAATTCTAGACAATCTCATATTGCATACTTAACCCAATCATATTTCTGTAATGAAACTTCATGCTTGTTGTTGTGTTATGAAATTTGTGATAGCTTGCGTTTTTCAGTAGGATAGGAAAATTGCAGGATGGGAAAAATTGCAGCTTCAAGAGAAACATCCCTTGTCCTTCTAGTAAAGCAATCTTTTATAATTCCAGTAACAATTTTTCTTCTTTATGTTAGAAGATGAAAGTGATATACATGTGTGAAAAGAATATCTTAAACCACAATCATTGATTGTTGCAATTCAACTCATTCTTGATGTTTTTTTTTCCTGCAATGTCATGCCCTTATATTTCCTTAATTAGGTTTTTTTATGCATTAGTAACTTTGAATTGCATACATTGAAGTAGAGGGGAGGTGGCATGAGCATAAAAATTGTTGTTTTCTCTTGCATTTATTCTGATATGCTTTCTTATTGTTTTCATTTTTTTTCAGATATTTGCCAGCTTAAAATAATTGATTAATAAATGCTATTTCAATGCTTTCAAGAAAGATGAGCTCCAGAAATTCAAGTACATCCCGTAGAATGCTATGCTACCACGGACCAGAGACTTTCTTTCTGAAGTCATAGCAGACTCACAACTACGGCGGACACTTTTATAGATACCCCCGGAAGACTCGCAGAACAGTGTGACTTCTTTCGCTGAGCTGACGGTCAGGTCGATCCCACAACTGAAAGTGATCGCGAAATGATAACATTATTGGATGACAGTTTAGGAGGTGACATCTATCGTCTTCACGTTAAAAACAATATCATCATTAGTTTATTTATAATTTTATTAGTATTTATCTTTTTCTTAGCGCTTTTGATACCCACTGCTAAATGAGTGGTGTATTTGAACTTTTGTCATGTTTTAAAATAAATTTTAACTGAAAAGCTGAGAAGCAGCAGCTGCTCCAAATAAAACCTTAAATACACAAACATTACGCTTAACTAGCTTTCTCACAATGGTGTAGATGACGCCAGAAAACCCACTTTCTAGAGTCCAAAAAGAAAAAAAAAAAAAAGTCCTAAGAACCGCAGCGCACCATCTGATTTGATTTGGGTTCATCAGCACAAATTTGAGTTCAACAACGATGACCTCACGACGTAGACTGCCACGGCCTGCCCTTCTCTCTTATCTTTGTTTCTTTTTCTATCCCGCCTCTCAGAGAAGGAAGTAGAAATGGACGGCCTTTTATGTGATGAGCTCCTTTATGAAATCATCCAACGCCTTCCTCCCTCCTCCTTCGCCGCTGTCTTTCTCGTCTGTAAGCGCTGGCTTTCCGCTATTCGTGCTTGCACCACCAACCTCTCGCTTTCCATCCCACATCTTTCCCTTCAACATCTTTCCCTTCCTTCACCCTCGCTTTCAAAGATCCTCTCCCACTACCCCAATCTCTCCTCTCTTACTATCCTATCCAACCCTTTCGACGACCACGGTGGATTTTTAACTTCCGAGCCGTCGCCGCAGCGGCTGCCGCAATCGACGTTGCCGGCGATGATTTCTTTCTCGTCGTCGGATGCCCTTCTTCTCTCGGTAGCAGCCGCTCCTTGTGCGTCTCGCCTTATTCAGCTCCGATTCGTCTCTTTAACCTCCCCGGTCTCCTCCTCTGCACTGCTCTCTTCTTCAGCATCACTAAAGAATCTCACCAATCTCCGTCTCTCCATTATTTTTCCGCTCTCTTTTAGCTGGCTCTCCAGCTTCCCCTCCATTAAATTCCTTTCGTTCGTCTTCTTCCCCAAATCCCCTAATGTCCTTGGAGCGTGCGATGTAGAGGGCGAAGATAGTGTCGATCTTGCGGAAGACTATAAGAATTCATCAATTGTTACGCTTCCACTTGAGAGGCTTTCTATTTCTGGAGTCCGTGCAGGCGACTTGGGGATGTCGTGGATTTGGCAGCGTTGTGGAAACCTGCGTCGGCTCCGACTACGAGCATGTGAGGGTACTGGCGACGGGACCTCTTCCCCCTATTTCACTTTATGCCTCGCAAGCCTTCTCGTGCTGGAGCTCCGCGGCTGCCGCGCCATTGCGGACCGTGTCCTCCTCCGCGCCGCAGACCACTGCCACGATCTCACCTCCTTACTTATCTACGACGGGGGCAGCAGCGACGCCCTTCACTACTTCATCAGCCGACGTGCTGCAAGCCTCAATACCATCGATCTCCGTCTTCCCCTCGACCTCCACAACGACCACCTATCTGCAATCGCCTCTGTGGGGAAATCCAATTCCCCTTGTCTCACGACTCTCCGGCTCCAAAGTTGTTGCCTTGTGACAGGAGATGGGCTCCGTGCAGTTGGAAGGGCAGAATCTGGCAAGGCAATAGAGGAGCTGGCTCTGGTAAATTGTGACGTGTTAGAGAGGGAGCCAGGCCTGTTGAGTTTTCTTGGACAGAGTCTCCCGCGGCTTCGAAGGCTAGACTTATCTTATAATGAAACATTGGGGGACAAGGAGTTAGTAGCGATGTTGAGCTCTTGTGCCAGCCTTGTGGATATTAAGCTGCGAGGCTGCAGCTGCCTCACGGACTCCTTAGTGGTTTGGCTGATCGAGTGCGGCAGGCTGAGGTTGGAGATCGCCGATCTGAGCAGGTGTCCTGGTATTAGTGTCCATGGCATTGAAATATTTATTCTTAATTCCTCCATGCTGAGCTGTGTAAGCGTGGAGAATGAGAAGATCTCTGAGATTGCCATGGCTATGGCTTCACGCAGGAAAATCCAAATTGGCGATTGATTTAGAATTGGTCCAAAGCTTCCTATAAACGGCAACCCTCATTCATTCTTTTCTCACCTAGTTATGAAAGTATTAATTTGTCCTTCTGAAAAAGGGTTTATTGATTAAATAACTGTGTGTGTGTTACCTGTTTTTACTATTATAAAACTCATCTTATTCCTACTCCTCAACCTCGCAACAGCTTGGAGGGATGTTTGTCTGTATATATCAAAACATGTCGGCTTTAGGTTTTGCCTACACGTGATGACTCGGCGTATTATTCAACAAGGAATATTAACATGTACACGCTCTTCATTTTTACCACTTTCAATGTCGAAGTAATCAGACTTCTGAACTTATGTCTTGGAAATGCTAGAAACTAGCCAGTTGGTTGCTGTCAATGTAGTGATGATTTTAATGTAACAGTATTTTATAGGAAATCGGAATTGGGAATGTGCTTAACGTTATGTTAGTTTTACTGGAGTCTATTGTTTTGTTTTTATCTCTGGAAACTATGTTTCTAAACAAATCTATTTGTTGGGACTAGCTCGGAACTAATATATTCTTGTTATTCATTTAAGTAGACTTAATTTATTTGTTAGGGGGAAGTTCTTACCTGATTAATTGAGATTTATTTATTTTAATTGATTATTTTTTCTAGTTTCATTCACTTGTTAGGGACAAACTTGCTTGATTGCTTAGTATTAGCCTGAATTTTTCAAAGATAATTGCCATATTCCATTTCAGGAGCTGCACAGTTCATTTTGTTTTTGGTGACGTATATATATTCTGCCAACAGCGTTTTTTTTCCTTCCTTTTTTTTTAAGTTGGTCACGTTCACATCTGTTTTTTTTTTCATCTCATTATTATTATTATTATTATATGTTTTTTTAAATCGATAATATCCAGTTTAGACTGGTATTATGTATCGGCTATCTTGATTTACTCAATTAACAAGTTGGCGATATCAATTAACTGGATATGGTGAATCCCAGGATAGCAGGAAAAAAAATGGCCACTGAAGTCGGAGTTGAAGGTGCGAATGATCACGTGTTCATCCCCGCCACGCC
This sequence comes from Phalaenopsis hybrid cultivar, assembly GCA_002079205.1. Taxonomy (NCBI): domain Eukaryota; kingdom Viridiplantae; phylum Streptophyta; class Magnoliopsida; order Asparagales; family Orchidaceae; genus Phalaenopsis; species Phalaenopsis hybrid cultivar. The sequence continues at coordinate 50,970 of JXCR01099428.1, forward strand.
CCATACCTCTTTTTTTAACTTTTTGTAATGGAATTGATGTTCTGTAGTTTGGTTAATTATTGCAATCAAAATTGGGAGCAGTTTTTGAATGATATTAGTTTGTAAACAAGCAGATCTGCATGTTGAATGACACTTTTTAATGAAAGATTGTAAAAATTAGTGATGGTACTCTAATTGATCATGAGATCAGCCAATTCAATGCCATGGAGGCAAGCCGAGAGCAATTGAATGTTGAGGAAGACTTCAGTTGTTGTCGGTAGGTGTTGAGATGGAGGTGCTGATGTTTTTAGGACAACTACACGAGCCATGAGTCAACTGTAATAATGACATGGCCTAATGGTCCATGATTTCAGTGCAGATTGTTGCACCATTTCTGATCATTTNGAGATCAGCCAATTCAATGCCATGGAGGCAAGCCGAGAGCACTTGTATGTTGAGGAAGACTTCAGTTGTTATCGGTAGGTGTTGAGATGGAGGTGCTGATGTTTTTAGGACAACTACACATGAGCCATGAGTCAACTGTAATAATGACATGCCCTAATGGTCCATGATTTCAATGCAGATTGTTGCACCATTTCTGATCATTTTCTCAATTGAAAGCCTGATTTTATTTATTAGTATTGGCACCATATTAGAGGCATTTCATCATTGACACCAGAGATCGAAGAGCTTGATGTCCTAATGATCTTGTGGCTGTTTTTTTTACTCTTTTCATGTGATGTGTTTTTCTTAGTTCTATTTTTTTTTTAGGTGACAAACTTGAAATTATTAAGGGTCTTAGCATAAATTTAAAAGACTTCTAGGCTAACTTGGGAGGTCAATTTCTAGAGAGAATTTTCTTANCACTCTTTTCATGTAATGTGTTTTTCTTAGTTCTATTTTTTTTTTTAGGTGACAAACTTGAAATTAGGAAGGGTCTTAGCATAAATTTAAAAGACTTCTAGGCTAACTTGGGAGGTCAATTTCTAGAGAGAATTTTCTTATTTCTTAAAGGCGGTCTGGTAATTTTACCAATTTCCTTGTTGTTGTATTCTGAAGCGGCTCTCTAGTGGTGCTTTGGCCAATATATTATGTTGTCTTAGAATTCCTGAAATATATCTTACACAATTAAATTCTTTCTTCTGTTATTGTTTCCAATTTTCCATCCATCACATTTTTCTATTCTCTATTGCATTTATAGTTAGAATCCTTGTTGTGTTCTTTCACCCTTTTTGAGGTTGTTTCCCGTCTCCATATTGTGGCTCTTAGTAGAGCAGTTCTTTTTTCTTGGGTTGCTCGCGCTGGAACCAAGAGCCCCTGTTATCCCGTCGTTTGGTCCCTTTGGGTGAGCAGTAGAAGATTGTTGATTCTCTTTCTGATCCCATTTCTTATAATTGAGAACAAATTTATGTCGTATTCGTTTGTGACTCATTCTGCTCTCAAACATGCCGCCACAAAGAAGTGTTGCAAGATCAATTAAGAACTAGTTATGGAAGATTTACAACTTGAAATCAGGCACTATAGAAGCAGCTTGCAATCTTGGAGCAAAGAAATGTCGAGAATAGGATCGTGAACTCGACGTGAATGTGGTGGAGGAGGAAGAAGGTGAAAGTCTTTTTCACCAAGAATCTTCTAGTGGTAAGGCATTGCCCCTGCCTGAGTGGAGGGCAGCACCACATGGTTGTTGATTTTTGAATTTAGATCAACATTCTATATTTTGAAGGCCGACTAGATTCAAATGAATTTGTTAATTGGTTACATACGGTAGAGAGGATTCTTGAGTCTAAAGAAGTTCTAAAAGAACAAATTGTGAAGCTTGTAGCTCTTAAATTGAAGAAAAATGCATCTCTTTGGTTGGAAAACGTAAATAGATCGCGATAAAGGGAGGGGTCAATCCAAGATTATCACTTTGAACAAAGCATTTTTTTTTTGTTTTGTGGAAGAATATGTTGTTGAATTCAAACAACTAGAGCTGAAATGTAACTTTTTCAAACTCGAAGAACACATAATTGCATGTTTCTTTGGTGGTCTGCGACCATCTATAGTCAATGTGGTTCAACTTCTGCCTTCTTAACACTACAAGTTGTGATTAGCTTGGCTATGAAGATAGAAAACAACAAAAAATGGTAGAAATACTCCAATGTGCATTCCTGCCATTGATTTGTGCAATTTCGACAAACTGGTTCAAATTCAAATGTAGCTAGGGGAACGAAAGGTTGAAAACAAGAAGGAGACTGTTGCCACAGACATGGGAGGAACTTCGTCCAATTGAAGATGCTTTAACTGTAATGGGTTTAGCCACATAGTTTCTAACTATCCAAATTGGCATGTCATTTCTTAGGTAGATGTTGTGGCCTTAACTTAAGTCCAGCTGTACTTGCCCTCTGGGGCCTTACGCAAGTGTACTGTCGCTTTTGTAATATTGGATTTTTGAGTTCAGGTTGTCAAACCCACAGGGAGAGAGTTGTTTAAGTTTACGAAAAGTTCTAGCCTACTAAATTTGTTCTTAGCTTGGATGTTAAATTGGTTTGAAGTTGTGCTAATTAGTCCTACTGAATTACAAACTATTCTTAAAGCTAAATTCCCTTATAATGATCTAAGTGGAGTAAAGGAAATGAAAAATGCAAATTATGAATCAGGCTAGTGACAAATATGATCAACTCTCTTCTTTACACCTCAATAATGCATAAGGAAGTTTGATTAAATTGGTTTTAATTCCTTAAACCCCAATTTAAACCCATCAAAGATTATTTTCTTAACATTTGCATCTCGTTATAGTGTACTTGCTCCATACCATATAGTTCAACGTGAATAACCTAGTTGTTCTTCCATATCTCTCCCGAGTCATTATGGCTCACAATACATTTTAACTGATCACTTGACCAGAATGAAAGTTAAATGAAGACTTGAGGGTTACTCATCACATTAAAGATTTAAAAATAATTCTAAACACATTCTTTCAATCCTACACTATCTACTTAAACATAAAGTAAAAAGTTTAAAAGACTACATAGAAAACATTGAGAAAACACTATAATGTATCTTTGAAAACAAGTATATTCATTATAGAATTGTGTTTATTGAAATACAATAACAAGAGTACACAATACTTAGTTTTCGCCCTTTACAAAGTTCTGAGAATGCCTCCCCAAAGGACCTCCTAGTCTCCTTGCTACTATTTTGAACACTCTCCTTATAATTTAACTCAAATCCCTCACCGAACACCCAAGAAAACCTATCGTATTCCCTTTCTACAGCCAACCCTACTTTTACCTCACTAAAAGCCTCTTCTTCTTCCCCTAATGAGCTCTTTTATTGGGCTGAATAACTCCAAAGATCGTGTGGAAGAATTGCTGAAAACTATCTAGGCAGTTTCTTGCACCTAGGTGCCAGACTTTCTGTCTGTCAATTTTAAAAATGGGCACCTAGGTGCCCAAAATTCTAGCACCAAGGTGTTGGTCAAGTGGCGTCTTGGCGCCCACTACTGATAGCCTTTAAGGTTCCAAAGATGGGATTGGCGTTTAGGCACCCAAGAAATTTTGCACCTAGGATCCCAAGAAATACGGTGCTTGGGCGTCAGTCACTTGTGCCCTCCATGGCTCAAAGTCACCTCCACTTTGCTCCATATCTTCTCCACTTTGTTGCACTTCTAATACATTTTGTATCTGCGATAAAAAAAACATAGAAATACATTTTCTTAAAGTACAATTTCATCCATAAACATGTGCAAAATATAAAAGAATTTAAGTATTCTTTTCTACACATAAAAATCCCCAAAACTTAAAGTTTTCTTGTCCTCAAGTAACAGTAAAATATTAAAACAATTTTTTTTTAATTTGAGGTAGCGGGTTTCATTAAAATTAGAAGTAATTTTTGTCTCAAAAAATTCATAGGGTACATTTAGAATAACTCTAGTAACAAGTCTAACACGAGTGTATACGAAAACCTTTCATTCAACTATGAAAACCCGATTTTTTATTTACTTTAAAAAGCAATTAATACATGTCAACTAAAGTGCCTTAGCTGGTGTAAAAACAGAATTTGAGCTCTCTATTTGAAAATACTTACTAATTTATCTTAAATACTAGTACCTTAGGAATGTAATGCAACTTTAGCTTTTAAAAAAATTTAGTGAAACAAATTTTTGATTAGGCTTCTCTTCAACCTTCTCCCCACTTAATATTTTTATGTAATCACTCTTTTTCTTGCTTTAGGATGTATGTTTCAATCCTTAACATAATTTTAAGAGGATTACTATATCTGGATAGACATTTAATAAATTTGAATTCCACTATCATCTTTTTAAAGTAAAACATGCTATATTCTTCTACTTTTAAACTTTTCAAAAGTTAATATACTAGTTGAAAATATGATTTTAATATGAGCTCAATTCTCCTAAAGTGTATATTTAAGGATACCTAATTGAACAAATATATACCTCTTTTAAAAAATGAATAGAAAAATCATTTTTCTAATATTGAACTATAACTCAACTGAGCATTAGTCTAGTCTCATTTACATAGAATTTAAAATAAATGATACTATGTTTTTCCTTTTTCAAAAATTTCAGTAACTTAAAGTTGACACCGCATACCTCAAATCTCTTTTAAAACACAACAGATTAAATATAGGTTACTAAGGACTAATAAATTTAAGCTTTTAAAAAGTTTGTCCCCCCACCCAAATTTAACTTTCAACATATTAAGCAATATAATATGTGAATATAAGCAAGGAGAAAATAACACAAAAATTCTTTCTACCATATGTATCTATCAACAAGATTAGCAGGTATATGCAGGACGACTATATAAGCAGTGGCAAGTAAATCACAACTAAATGAGACTAAAATGAAACTACACCAGAAAAAGTACAAATCACAACAGATAAATAAAATCTTGATCACAACAACAAAAAAAAAATTAACGAAGGGAGTACGAAAATAGTAGCATCAAGAAATACAAATATAGTCCAGTACATAGCATAAAATGAAAATAATGTCTAGTACAACCAAATAACAACAAATTAAAATACAATCCAAAACATCAACAAATAGATAACTAAATATAATCCTTTTCCTCATTATCATCATCATCACATCTTCATCATCATCCATCAGCTCATGGTGCTCATATACCTTGTAAGGTTGATATACTGGTAACTTCATTGAGTTGTCCCAACCGATCCACTGATTCTACCTGTACATTTTCAGTTCAACATCTTAGAAATTGGCATGATGATTAAATTGACTTTTATATTGTCAATCTAAGTGTGACTAATGTTCATTTAATCGAAACATCTCAGCATGTAAAATAGAAGTGGCATCCTCTACCCTCTTGAATTATTGTTTAAAAGCACCTTTCAATTTAGTGGGACGTGGTCTACAAGGAACAGAAGAACTAGGCTGCACTACATATGATCCTTTCTCAAAGTCTGTATGCCTCATGTATAATGCAATTTTAGCACTATAGATAGAATTTAGTAGATTAAGAATCTTCTCCCCACTACTAACAACAACTCTGACAAGTTGGAACAAAGAATAGATAGTAGATGGGTGCCCCAAATCAAGAGCAGTTCCCCCACTTGTGTATTCTACTATAGACTAATGAACAAGGGAACCTACATCAATGGGTTTATTGTTCTGGATACAATACTTCAAGAAAGCTCCATCCATAATCACTTCACTAGTATTAGTAGAAGGAAGCATTTTAGCAGAAATGAAAAAGTGTCAAGCTTTTAATATTTCATTTAATTTGAAAGCAGGTAAGTTGATCTTAATTCCTTCATTAACTTTCCATTTTCCTCTACTATCAGTTAAGTATTTGATAACTTCATCAACACAATTATTAGTAAGAGTAAAATCTGCATAGAAGCGATGAGGGAGATCTATCAAAGACAAGAACACATTGATGCAGGAAGGAGAAATATCCACAAGTGTGCCTCTCGCAAAAACTAATCCATTGATAGCTTCGGGAAGATTAGCATAAAATTTTCTTATTACAAAGACCACAACATCAGAGGTGTTATAAAAATTTTTTTCCCATTGCCTACTTACAATCACTCTCTCCATAGGACCTCAGGGGCTAATGAATCCCTCTTCGCTATCAACTTCTTCAATATCAAAAAAGTCGTTGTAACACTCATGAGCTTTGGAGCTTACAAACTTCTTTTTGTCAAACAAAGATTTGGACTTACTTCCTTTAGTTTTTGGAACCATAAGAAAGTAACAACAATGCAAATTCAACAGAATAAGGATAAATATTAGTGTGGACGCAATCGATATACTTGTTATGGGCTAAATCAAAACTCTTCCCAAAAATCCCCAACTTTCACCGTCTCCACCACAAATCTCAAAGAAATCCTGTATGAAATTTGGCAAAACAAGCTTAGGGAGCGGAATTCACCGTATGGAAGTTATTACCACTCACCAAAGGTTCAAGAATCAATCGAAATAGAAGGTTAAGGGAAGCCCTAAGTTTCGCCTCTCAATCACCAAAGAAGGGTTTGAAAGATTTTTTGCGAAAAGAACATAAACCAATCGATTTGGCTGATTTTGTTGGGTAGGAGGGAGCGACACCTAAGCGTCGTGATAACAGTGTTTAGGTACTACGATAGCACTACCTAGGTGTCGCGATAGCAATGCCTAGGTGCTGCATTTTTCTTTTATTGTGGCTATGGCGTAGAATTTTATTGGCGCCTCAGCGCCAAGTCCTGTTGTGGTCTTGGTCGTATATTGCAACATTTGAATCTCCCCAAGTCGTTGATCACACATATTAAGCACATAATCACAATTTTATGCTAAAGATAAATAAGGATCACAAATCCTCCTTAGCAGATCTATGTTCTCCAATTTCTCATCTACAGCAGAATCTCCTTCTTTTGATTGACAGGTGCTTTCAGAATTTTTTGTAAAGATATTTAGGTCCAAATAGCATCTTTACTATTGCTTATGTGTTCCCAACCTCTAAGTACTATATTGTCCAATAAAGTATACAAGTCGACCTGTACAATTGAAAAGATCGTTCACATGCTTTTTTTAATAGATGATTTATTAAACCAACATGATGAAAGAACATGGTCACAAATGGGAAGTAAAGAATTAAGATGGGTATGTCCTATGTTCAAACTCAACATGTATCTTATAATTTTTTTTTGTTTGGTTGAGAATTGAGGTATAGAGGACTAGGTTGATCCTACTACCATCAAAAGACATACTAAAGTCCGGTCACAATTAGAAATCTAAGGATTCTCCTCCCTCAATTCACACAATCTAATCAAATCAAAGTACTCACAAACCTAAAAATTAATACACCAATACAAATAATCTACTCAATAACAAACAACAATCAAAAACATAAATACAAATACAAACTTGAGTTGTCTCCCAAGAAGCGTTGTTTTTAACCTCTTTAGCCCGACGAATCCAAATGTTTACTCAAGTTGACCCAACATTAAAATCTCATTTATCATTGGTCTCTCCCATCATAAGTAGGGTTTACATCTTTGCCCATTCACTTTGAATACCTAATCACTCTTAGGATCTTTAATATCAATAACACCAAAGGACAAAACTTTACTGTAGTAAATGGTCTTGACTGTTTGGACTTATATTTTTCAGGAAATAATTTCAATCATGTGTTATATAATAAAACCTCTTGTCTAAGCTCAAAATATTTTCTCTTAATTTTTTGATCGTGCCAATTTTTTGTTTTCTCTTTATACATTCTAGTATTTTCATAAGATTCTTGTCTAATTTCATCGAGTTCATTTAACTACATGTAATCTTTTCTCACTAGCTTCCTTTATTTTATAGTTGAATTCATTAACACACCAATAAGTTTTGTGTTCTAATTCCATTGTTAAGTGAAAAGCTTTGCCAAATATAAGTCTATATGGTTACATTCCTATACACATTTTATAAGCAGTCCTATAGACCTATAATGCATCATCTAATCTAAAAGACCAATCATAAGATTCTTATCTAGTTTCATCGAGTTCATTTAACTACATGTAATCTTTTCTCACTAGCTTCCTTTATTTTATATTTAAATTCATCAACACACCAAGAAGTTTTGTGGTCTAATTCCATTGGTAAGTGAAAAGCTTTGCCAAATATAAGTCTATATGGTTACATTCCTATACACATTTTGTAAGAAGTCCTATAGACCTATAATTTATCATCTAATCCAAAAGACCAATCATAAGATTCTTATCTAGTTTCATCGAGTTCATTTAACTACATGTAATCTTTTCTCACTAGCTTCCTTTATTTTATATTTAAATTCATCAACACACCAAGAAGTTTTGTGGTCTAATTCCATTGGCAAGTGAAAAGCTTTGGCAAATATAAGTCTATATGGTTACATTCCTATACACATTTTATAAGCAGTCCTATAGACCTATAATGCATCATCTAATCTAAAAGACTAATCATTTCTATTAGGATTGACAGTATTCTCCAAAATCCTTATGATTTCTCTAGCTAAACCACTTGTTTGAGGATGATAAACAATGATAATCCTATCATTAATTCCATACTGTATAAATAATGTCTCAATCCTTTAAGTTTTAAAGTCGCTCCCCCATCACTTATGATCACTCTAGGCATACTAAGGGTATGTTTAGGGTTGCTGCAGCTTATCCACATAAGCAGTTTATTCTGATAAGTTGTTGATCAGTAGCTTATCCTGATAAGCTGGTTGCCGGTTTGGTTTGTGCATTTGGAAAACAGCTAATTTGCAATTGTTTTGAGATAAATGATCATTCTGCCTTTGATCTGGATAAGTTATTTAAAAAGCAGTTGATTCACAATATTTTTTGTGGATAAAAGATCATTCTGACATGTGTAGTGTTGTTGTTTGCACCAAAATTGTAAAGGCTACACATTTGACAAATGAGAACAAAAAAAAAATCATTTCATAACTATCAAGAATACACATTTGACAGTTGAGAATTTCATTTTGGCAAGTTTTCCTCGTGTCAAGATCCACGACTTCAGGTTTTCATCAAGTTGTCAATATCTTTATTTAGCATGCTCCTTCTATTTGCAACAATAATGCCATAAGGTGTCTTTGTAAGAGGTTTTCTGTCCTTAATTTTAATAGATTCAATAGTAATTAAAATTTTTACGTTAAATTTTTCCATCTGGATTTCTTAGTATGGAAAAAAACAATCATTGTATAGTTCCTTTATATGAATTTCTTATGACAATTGTAGATCTATTTTTATAATAGGTAAATCATGCATAAGCCTTTTAAATTAGTATTAGATCTGTCAATCAAGCACACTCCTTTCATTCCTCTAATAACCATTTCATTTGATTCTTTAATAGACTTCTATACAATTTAATGGATCAATACTCGTTGAGACGCCTTTTAAAAATACTACATCACATTTTTTTTTAAATGAAAGAAGAGTTTCTTTTAAGATAAAAGAGTGTCTATCCTTTTTTGAAGATCCCATGTGGAATAGCTAGAAGTTCCATCTCAAATATACTCATGCTAAGAGCATGAAATCACAATTTTTAAGGATAACATAACTTAAATTCTTATAAAAGGTCCCACCAAGCATCTCCCATTAAGAAAGTTTCAGTTTTTTACTTAGAAACAATTCTCTTAACTAATAGGTAGAATGCAACATGGTTCTAATGAATTCTTGATATACCTAAAAAACATAAAAAATATACGAGAGGTTATCCCACAACCTTATTTAACTCAGAAAGTTTTTGGTGCTCTAGTTACTACTATGTTCTTTATTCATCCTTCCTTCTCTTCTCTAATAAGTTGTTTAATTTGTAAACCCAATCTTCTTTCTTACCTCTCCGTTTCATTTCTCATGTAAAAGTCTTCTAGAACACTCAAATATTTAATTTTTTTTCTTCATCTTCTTCCCTTCCACATTCAAATTCTTGGAGTTCTTGGATGCATATTTGATGATCTGAAACAACATATGACCTTCTAAAGCTCAGAAAAGGCTTCACAAAGACGTGAATCACCAAATGCTTTTGTACTCAGATGAAAAAGCATTATTGCAATTTTTAAGGATGACTTAACTTAAATTTGTTAATTGGTTAAATCACCAAAGAAACGTCAGATGAAAAATGCTTGATAAGATCAAAATCTACATCCTGCAATATGGAACCAAACACAACAGATAAGGCTTCATTCGAAGCATTACTAACGTGGTTATATGGCTTCAACAATTAAATTCCTAAGCATTAGTATTTTGTATCAGAATCATCTCTACTTAATAGAAATACATGCCATCTACAAGTTCTAATTTGTGCATTAAGCTTGCAATTTCACTACATTATCGTTGCATTACAAGCAAGCACCGAAAGAAGATGAAATCTACCCCAAAATCAAACCTAGGAATCAATCATATAATGCCATGAAAAGAAGATTGTCAGATCAAGAATCTCAATAAAAAATGTTTCAAATGAAAAATGTGTTATAGAAGAGCAGAAACTGATCTCACCCTATCAATCCATAGTGGAGAATCTTCCGCAAAGCTAAATGATGGGTGAATGAGGAAGTCAAATTTTAGCTCTGAAAGAATCTATAGAAAACTGGCTTTCAGATCCACCGCCTACTTTCGAGACGAAGAAGTAGGGCGCGAATAGGTTCACCTTCTTTAATGGTTTTTTATCAGAGCAAAGTGGAAGGATGAGAAAGATGGGAGTTTCGGCAGTCTCCAAAAGCCTTGATCCCTTCGTTGCCTTCCCAGCTAGAGTCGAGGGTAGCGAGGTAAAAGGGTAGTGAACGAACATGGGCTGCATGGTCAATCCCACAGCCGCATTTTTTAAAGAATCAAATACCACATTTCAAAAACACAGTTCACCGAAATTAAAAATATCTTTCTTCTTGTCATAAATTAGTAATAAGTATAGGAATTCTATTGTGGAAGTATGCAAATTGTGTTATGCCAAATAGGAGCAATAATATTCTTCACCCTTATTAGAGATACTATAAAGAACATTGACTAATTTAAAGTTTGAATAGTTCCGAAGACCGGCTAGGCAGATAAGCTACTAGCTCTCACTCTAGAGTTCCCTCGATTCCCTTCACCTGGAGGCTAACATCTCGTATCATAACCTAAAACAATAAACCAAGTTGGGGGTTTTAACCTGTCACTTTAAAGTCCTCTAACTCTAACACTCTTCAATGAATATTTCTCTATTTATGCACTCAATCATATGAACTACATTCTCATTCATACAATCTCGTGTGATTCTTTCCAATTGTTGACTGAGACAATACCAGCCACTAAATCATATGAATTACATTCTCATTCATACAACCTCATGTGATTCTTTCTAATTGTTTACTTTCAATCATATGAACTACATTCTCATTCATATAATATCATGTGATTCTTTCCAATTGTTGACTGAGACAATACCAGCCCGGTTCTTACATGTTCTCACAGCAAATTTTAACATTAATTGTTGACTAAGACAATACCAGCCCGGTTCTTACATGTTCTCACAACAAATTTTAACATTTAGGATTGGCCAAAAAATACCAGCCCGGTTCTTACATGTTCTCACAACAAATTTTAACATCTGGATTGGCCAAATCACCATCCCGGTTCTTACATGTTCTCACAATAAATTTTAACATCTGGATTGGCCAAATCAAGAAGTCATCCCAGTTCTTACATGTTCTCACAACAAATTTTAACATCTGGATTGGCCAAATCAATGTCTGGTTCTTACATGTTCTCACAACAAATTTTAACATCTGGATAGACCAAATCAAGAAGTAAATGGTCGGCTCAGTTCTTACATGTTCTCACAACAAATTTTAACATCTGGATTGGTCAAATCAAGAAGTAAATGATCTGATTCTTACATGTTCTCACAACAAATTTTAACATATGGATTGGCCAAATCAAGAAGTAAATGAAATGCATGGATTTAAATCATCACAACTTCTTCCATCATTGAAGATCAATACTTTCCATGACTTCCATCCAAAACTTAATTACTTATCATTTTAAGAAGAATGATAAAGAAAACTACTCAGAATCCATGGAGNTTTCTCTTCTCTTTACAATCACTCAAAATAAAAAAAACAAAAAGGATAAATAAAAATAAAATTCATGCTTGAAAATCTCTCCGAACTAACTCCCCAAATGAGAACTTTCAAAACTTTCCAATACTTTCAGGACTTTTTTGTAAGTCCTCTCTTATTTCTTTTATAATTTTTCAAAAGGTTCCTTTGTTTCTCTTCAAAATATGTCTAGATTCAATGTATTTCCCCAAGAGATGCATTTTTTCGNTCAACAACAAGTCTCAATTAAAACCAAGTAGTCTCTAAACAAAAAGATAAAAACTTATCTCAAGTCCTCCACCAAACTCTTGAAGTTCATTTGATTCTCTTCTCTCTATAATCACTCAAAATAAAAAAAAAACAAAAAAAAAATAAAAATAAAATTCGTGCTTGAAAATCTCTCCGAACTAACTCCCTAAATGAGAACTTTCAAAACTTTCCAATACTTTCAGGACTCTTTTGTAAGTCCTCTCTTATTTCTTTTATAATTTTTCAAAAGGTTCCTTTGTTTCTCTTCAAAATATGTCTAGATTCAATGTATTTCCCCAAGAGATGCATTTTTTCGTGATATTTTTTGTTTATGGTGGTTATAACCACCTATTAAGTCAATGGGTATCTCAAAAACCTCTTCAAAATTCACAGAAACCGAATTTACTCGTCCAATAACTGCCACTGACACTTAAGCGCGGGGCCTCTAGCACTTAAGCACAGCCTTCTCTATTTAACCAGTGCTTAAGCGTCGGATTTGGTGCTTAGACGTCAAAACTCTTTTGCACATTTTTCAATTTTTTGCTCCAAATTTGATCCTTTTTCACTCCTTTAAGCATTTTTTCACCCTNGTATGTCCTCTCTTATTTCTTTTATAATTTTCCAAAAGGTTCCTTTGTTTCTCTTCAAAATATGTCTAGATTCAATGTATTTCCCCAAGAGATGCATTTTTTCATGATAATTTTCATATATGGTGGTTATAACCACCTATTAAGTCAATGGGTGTCTCAAAAACCTCTTCAAAATTCACAGAAATTGAATTTACTCGTCCAATAACTGCCACTAGCAATTAAGCGCGGGGCCTCTGGCACTTAAGCACGGCCTTCTCTGTTTAACCGGTGCTTAAGCGTTGAATCTGGTGCTTAGACGCCAAAACTCTTTTGCACATTTTTCACATTTTTGTTCCAAATTTGATCCTTTTTCACTCCTTTAAGCATTTTTTCACCCTTTTACCTGTATCTGTAAGAAAAACACAAAAATATCTTCCATTAAAGTGCAAAATCTCAAAAATAGATATAAAAATGTATCTAAAAATACTATATATTTTATGTGTATCAAAATTAAAAGGGATTTGGCAGTTTAAAAGTANTTCACCCTTTTACATGTATCTGTAAGAAAAACACAAAATACCTTCCATTAAAGCGCAATATCTCAAAAATAGATTTAAAAATGTATCTAAAAATACTATATATTTTATGTGTATCAAAATTAAAAGGGATTTGGCAGTTTAAAAGTAATTTTAAAAGATAAATTATTTTTATAGAAAGAATTTTTGTTGGGATTATATAACTTATTTATTATAAATCTGTCTGCATCGAGTTTTTGGTGCCGTTGAGTGGTGTCAACTTCATAAATATTTGCATATACAAATCTTGTGCCATTACGCCAACCAAAATTTAGAAGATTCTTACATCCAAGATTATAATAATTGGCATAAGAATTATTAGAACGATTATTTATTGCATTTAAGGTCTCATAAGACGATTGANCCTGCATTGAGTTTTTGGCGCCGTTGAGTGGTGTCAACTTCATAAATATTTGCATATACAAAACTCATGTCATTACTCTAACTAAAATTTAGAAGATTCTTGCAACCAAGATTATAATAATTGACATAAGAATTATTAGAACGATTATTTATTTCATTTAAGGTCTCATAAGAAGATTGAGATTATATCATTTTTTCCAATGAATTTTTCTTAAGCACAGGTGATGTTTGAGAATAATTCATTCCATTTCGATATATCTTCTTTGATATAGTAGTTATTTATGCAGCTAACATAGATATTACATCAGAATCATGAATACTAGCTACTCTTTTTGGATTTACCCTTTCAGAGGGCCATTAAAAGTATTAGTAGACATCTCTTCAATTAATGAATATGCTTCATTGAATGGTTTTGACATTAATGATCCACCAGTAGCAGCATCAATTATAGATCTAAGAGATCCAACTAACTCATTATAAAAAGTTTGAATTATTAATCAATCTGGCAACACATGGTGTGGACACTTTCTATGGAGATCTTTGAATCTTTCTCATGCTTCATAAATTGATTCACCTTCAAATTAACAAAAAGAGGTAATATCATTTCTAAGCTTAGCAGTTTTTGAAGGTGGGAAATATTTTAATAAAAATTTTTGTGATAAATCTCCAAAAGTTTTGATAGATTCAAGTGCTAACAAATTTAACCATATCTTAGCTTTATCCCTTAGTGAAAAAGGAAAAGTCTAAGTCTGGCAGCATCATTTGACACTCCATATTTAAATACAGCACACAATTCTAGAAAACTAGCAAGGTGTAAATTAGGATCTTCAGTTGGTGTTCTCCTAAACTAATTGTTTTGAACCATTTCAATAATAGCATGTTTAAGCTCAAATGAATTGGCAGCTACAGTAGGGTTTTGTATACTCAATGAATTTCATTTTAGTAGGATTAGCATAATTTCTTAAAGGTCTCTGATGATGTTCATTTTCTTTTTCAGCATTACTCAAATAGCAAGCCATTTTGCTAATATGATCTATCTCTTTTTGTTTTTTTCAATTTTTTCTAATGGTTCTTTTTAATTCAGAATCGTAAGGTACTAAATTTTCATATCTTACACCATGCATAAACAAATAAAATAAGTAATTGAAAATACGTAAATAGACTTAAATAAGAAAATGTTCAAGCTAAACTACAAACACTCTTTTTGTTTTTTTAGTTTTCAAAATAAAAACAAAATAACTTACTACTACTATTTTCCATTACTTCCCTGGCAATGGTGCCAATAGTGTGTTAATTTTGTAATTATTTTTTGATATTACAAAGTACACACTTCAAATATAATAATAAATATGCAATGTAATTCCAACAAAAGTAACTTTAATAAAAATAGTTTATCCTAAAAACTTTTTTAAACTGCCAAAATCCCCATTTAAAAATAACGCAAGTATACGTATTGCTCAAGTAATAAAGGGCTCTATTGGAGTCCTAGATATCAATCCAACGAAGAAGTTGGAAATGCATGTAAATAGTTCTTGGATTATATTTATAATTTAAACTAAAAAAAGTAAAGTGTAAAGTTTGAATATTAACTACTAAAGTGAATGTCATTTACAATGCAGTTGAAAAACAAAGTTAACTAACTCTGAAACTAAACTTTCAAAAGTAAAATTACGAAAATTAAGTGAAATTTTTGTTGACCGAAAGTTCAAATTTAAGAAAGCATCCTTCCCCTTACAATGATCATATAGATTGTGAAAAAATTAAAATCATTTGAATATATATATATATATATATAGTGTCAAATATGAGCAATCTTATTCTTTACCCTCTNTCCTATTCTTTGCCCTCTTCCGAGTGATATAAAGAACATTGACTAATCCAGAGTTTGGTCCCTGATTCCGTGGTTAGGTTGAGAGGATACCGGCTACCACTCCAGAGCTCCCATTACTCCCTCCCTTAAGGACTAACATTCTCGCATTAGTTTCCAATAAACTCAACCAAATTGAGGATTTTAATTTATCACCTTAAAATCTCTAATTCTGCATCCAACAAAGTATATTTTCTTATTTATTTGCACTCAATTCCATGGATGACATACTCTCGCATGAAATCAAATGTGATTTTGCCCATGTTGTAGAAATCATAGCCCTTTCAGAACATAACTTTCTCAACACATTTTAACATTTCAATTGGCCAGATTGAAAAGTAAATGAAGATCAGAGTTCAAATCATCACAGATTATTAACATTTAAAACTGTAGAAAATAAAATCAATTCTTCACAAAATCATATTTTAAAGTAGAGAAAATGATAAAGAAGACTACTCAAAATTCATGAGAAGAATACGAAAAAACATGGATTTCATATATAAAAACAAGTTTACAAAAAAAAAGAAATAAAAGACATAACTTATCTCACAATCCTTCACAAGCAAATCCCTAGAAGTTCTCTCCAAGTCTTTTTTCTCTTTACAAGCACTCTCAATTTTCTCTTAGAAGTATAATGAAGAAGAAATCCCTCACCTTCTCTCTCCTCTTACAACCCTAAATGAAAATCTCCAAGCCCTTGACTTTCTCTCTCTGTCTTCCTCTTGCCTTTCACGTTGCACGCTTTTATGTCTCTCTTGACTCCTTTGAAGTCTTCCTCTTTTATTTTGGGCTGCCTACTTTTAAAAAGAACTCAAATTTCCCTCCAAAATTCTCTCCAAAAGTAAACTCTTTTGAATTCAAAAGATGTGTCAATTGATCCAAGAGACATATCCCTTTGTAAAAGAACCTTTCAAAGTGTCTATATGCATTGAATTACTCCAATAGATGTTTAGAACAAGTGTCTCTTTGAAAATTCATGCAAAATTTGTCTCAAACTACCTTAAACTGTAAAAATTTGTCTTTGGCACATCTGGTGCCAGATCTGGCGAATCAAGCGCCAAGACTCTGTTAAACGGTGCATCATGTGCAAGATTCACAAAATTCTCTATTTTGTCTCCAAATTTTGTCATTTTTGCTACTTTTTCTATAAATGGCTAAAAATGTTATACCTACAACAAAAACACAAAACTACCCTTCTTTAAAGTGTAATATCACCAAAAATAGACATAAAATACATACTTTAAACTACATATTATTTTTGAGTATCAGATATCCTCAAACCTGAATGAAGATGAAGGAAAAAAATTAATGGAAATTTTAAAAAACTGTAAGAAAGCTTTTGAATGGAAGATAGCTGATATTAAAGAAATCAGTCCTTCAATTTGTATGCACTGAATTTTAAAGGAAGAGAATTATATGTCGAGGTTTGATCCTCAAAGAGACTGGACTCTATAATGAAAGAAGTTGTTAAGAAAGAAATTATAAAATGGATATATATTGGAATTATTTATCCTATTTTGAATAGTGCTTGGGTTAGTCCTATCCACTGTTTTTCTAAGAAAAGGGGAGTGACTGTATTCGTTAATGAAAAGAATGAATTAATTCTTACTCAACAAGTCACTGGGTGACAAATTTTTTTTTATTAAAGAAAATTAAATCTCACCACTTGGAAAGATTACTTTCCTTTACTTTTTCTAGATCAAATGTTATACATGCTAGCGAGGCACATGTATTTCTATTTTTGGATGGATTTACTGGTTATCACTAAATTTCTATAGCTCTCCAGGATTAAGAAAATACCATATTCATGAGTCCTTATGGGACTTTTTATGCTCTTTGGATTATACAATGCTTTTGCAACTTTTTAAAGGTGTATGATGTTCATTTTTTGCTACTTAATTAAGAAAGGAATAGAAGTTTTTATGGACTACTTTTCGGTGTTTGGTACTTTTTTGAATCATGTTTAAATCATTTAGAAAAATTAATAAAACACTGTAAAGATACAAATTTAGTTCTCAATTGAGAGAAATGTTAATTTATGGTTATAGGAGGAATTATACTTAGACATAAAATTTCTAAAAATGGTATAGATGTAGATCTAAAAAAATCAAGTTATTCATGAAGTACCTCCTCCTACTATAGTGAAAGGAGATATGAGTTTTTTAAAACATGTTGGTTTATACAAGCAATACATAAAAGTTTTTTCAAAAACTATTAAGCCTTTATGTCAAATTTAAGAAAAAAATGCCTTGTTTGAGTTTAATCAGGAGTTCTTGAATGCTTTCGAGTTATTAAAAGAAAATTAATCACCGATCCTTTTATTGTTTCACCCAATTTGGGGAAACCATTTCAGTTTATGTGTGATGCGAGTGATTATGCTATTAGGGCTGTTTTGGGGCAAAATTATAATTAAATTTTCAAGTAATATATTATGCTAGTAAAACTCTTAATGAAGCTCAAATTAAGTATACTACTACAGAAAAAGAGTTATTAGCGATAGTATATGCATTTGATAAATTTATGTATTATCTTATTGGAACTAAATGTATAGTGCATGAAAATCACGATGCTATTAAATATGTGATGTTAATAACGATGCAAAACTAAGGTTAATCAGATGGGTCCTGCTGATGCAAGAATTTGATTTAAAGTAGTAGATAGGAAGGGAACTAATAATTTGATTGTTGATCATGTATCTAGTCTTGAAAAAAAAATTGGATTACATTAAAAATGAAATTAATGAATATTTTCTTATTGAATAATTATATACTGAAACTGAAGGATATGTTCCATGGTATGTCGATATAGTTAAGATCATAGTTAGTAACAATTTACCCTATGGCTTAAAATACCTGATACACCAAAAAAATGTTCAATTTTATATATACATTTTATGCTTAAATTTGGTGATATTGCGCTTTAAAGAAGAGTATTTTCATGTTTTGTTGCAGGTATAATGATTTTAGACATTTGGAGCAAGAAGGAGCAAAAAGCAATAAATTTGGAGTGAAAGCGTAGTTTCTCAACATACTGATACCGGAGGCACTATAACTAGTGTCGGAGGTGCCATTTTACAGAAAATAGACTCTAGAGGTGCTAGATTCCAGAGAAGAGCACCGAACTCCATTAAACTGGTGCTAGAGGTGCCATAGATGAATTAAGATACATTGTGGCGGTTTTTAACTATTTTGAGATGTTCTAGAAGGCTCCAAGTTATTCAAATGCCTCAAGGAGTGGTTTAATGTATCTAGACACTTTAGAAAGGCTCTTGACTAAAGAGATATGTCTCTTGGATGAAGGGACTTGTCTCTTGATGTGAAGATGAGTGCCTCTTGGGAAAAAGGAGAGAATTTTGAATTCTTTGAAGAGGGGTTGGTGTCACTCTTAAGAGAAGTCTAGTAAGGTCTTTAGCGAGTGGTATTGTGGTGTTCTGAAGGATCGTGTAAAGTCTTGGAGGAGCTTTAGGTTTTGGAGAGGATTTTCTTTTAGATTTGTAAGAGAAGAGGAAAGGTGAGATTTCTTCTTCATTGCAGTTCTAAGAGAGAATTTAGTGTGATTGTAAAGAGAGAAAGTTCTTAAAGGGAACTTCAAGAGATTTGCTTGAGGAGGTGTCTGACATAAGTTGTATTCTTTCCTTCATTTGTTTTGTAAACTTGTTTTTATATATAAAATTCATGTTTTGTTGTATCCTTCTCATGAATTCTGAGTAATCTTCTTTATCCTTCTGCCTACAATGAGATATGGTTTTGTGAATATTTAAGATTATTGTGCAAGGTTTCAAATGTTAATAAATTGTGATGATTCAAACTCTGTTCTTCATTTACATTTTGATCTAGCTAATTGAAAAGTTAAAATTTGTTGGAAAACATAAGATCCAAAAGGGCTATGCTTTCTACAACAATATAAGAGTCACATTCAATTTCATGGGTGAGGATGTAGTCCATGTGGTTGAGTGCAAATAAATAGGGTGTTGACCTCATTTTTGTGAGGATTCTAAAATGGCACCCATAGACTATACATGACTTGAGTAACCCTCTGATTCAGGATTCTCAAAGATCTCATAAAGACCTAAAAAATGATCATCATGATCAATAAAAAAATGGTCTACCAGCATTGACCCCTTATGAACTTATCGACGGTCCCAATAACCCTAAACTCTAAAATGATAATTTTTAGCCATTTGCAAATTTAAATGACAATTTCATCATTTAGGGTCAAAATTATAAATTTCAAATTTACATTTTAAACCCCAAAACTTTTAGGCTTGGACAATAGCTTTGAATGACACATAGGATTGATCAAGTCCTAAACACTTAGATCTAAACCCCAATCTAGATCAAAGGTGAGCACAAACTCTGACCAACATAGGGTCTACTTATCTCTTTAGGACTATTGGGTCTAATCCCTATAGACTCAAAGTTAAAATTCCAAATGTTGAAATCAAATTCACATGACATTTCGGTCTAAACACCTTAAAATTAATATGAATACAAAATAGATCAAACATAGACTGTTAGGTTCAATCTAGGTGAACCCAAACTTCACCAAAACCTTAATTAGGTCTGAGCCCCATTTGACTTTTCACAAGGCAGAGAGAAAGAAATATGGACCTGCTTCTTCCTCCCAATATTTTGGATACCTCAGAGATCTACTAAACTTAGTATGTTTTGCTTAATGAAACCATCCTTAAATGAATTAATAAGGACTCACCAAGATATGTTTTAGGATTTGGTAGATCACCAAAGCCTTATTTCCTTGCTTTACATAAAATGCTCTCACATGGGTTTTGAGTTTCAGTTGAAGGTGATGGGAAGACTATCCAGGTATGCTTTTATTATAATTTGTTTTACCTACATTTCTAGTCTCCCGTACGTTACTTTTTAGTACGTTATTGTACTTACTCGCCTTCATGTGTGACTGAAAACACAAACTTGCATGCTAAACAACGATGTCACCCTGCATGAAAACCAAAACTCCTAAGATAGTCGTAAACCAAAACTAAAATCAACCAAGATAAAATTCACCACCACAACATTCAAAATATAAGACAACTCAAAATTTAATCACAAATATCACAAAACAACAATTCTTCAACTAATAAGACGTCTCTATCGATGATCTGGAATCCCTTGGAGGAGGTAACCTACGGTTGCTAATGAGGCTTTCCACGGTCTAAATGAAAGTATAGAACTCATTAAGTTCAGTTTAGTAAATTCATTTGGACTAAGTGAATCCAATAAAAATTAGTCGTATTGGAATGAGGGAACCGTAGAATCCTAACCGGTGTTGCTTTAATCAATATTAATATGCCCCATAACATTTAAAGAACTATAGCCATAGGGACATCTGATTTGACATCATGACCTGACACATTAAAAAACTTAAACTTTTCATGGCGAGGAACTTGGAGCTAGCACGACTATCTTCAACAGCAGAACATGTCTTCCCTAGCTAAACCAATTTCTTTCTTTAGAATTAAACAACAAATACATGGGACTTTGAGGTAGTTTGCTTATGCAACGTAAATCCTCACCTTATCCTTAAGCCTTTGTATAGCTCTGCTGTACAATATAAGCCCTAACTCGTCTTAGAATTCCGAGACTGTCGTTCATCACGACCCAAATTCTCACATCTTCCAGGCTATTTGTATGATCCTTTCACACAAATATAAGCCCTAAATAAATAAAATTTGTAAGATGAAATATTTAAATATTTCTCCTCAAAACTAAAGCCAAATAATATGATAGACTAGGAAGTCGCTGAGGTTCTCCTCCGGATCTATGACATCCCCTAATTCTTCCTCCTTTGGATTCTACAATAAATGTTCCAAATTTGAGTCAATCCCTTTTCACACCTCTTTATCTGATATTGTTTAAAATTCCTTTCCTTTGACCTCCTTGAAGATAACATTTCCTGATTTTTATCGAGAGTTTTCTTAGGTGACTTCGGTTATCTAAGATGTAATTAACTATAAGGGCTTTGCCCTTATAGGAAGCTTGTCCAAACCCAACTTAGTATAAACCTTATTTAATTCTTTGTATTAAATAGGAAAATTTGTCAGCAAATAAATGGTCTTACAGACCAAACAAATGTCATATATTTCTTAGTTTATTTGATCGAACCTCATCCTCAAGTCTTGTGTTTATCCTTCGAGATAAATACAAGATTTGAGGTACAGTGCTCTTTCATTTAAAATATGAGAAATATGGGGTCGATTTGATTTCATATTTTTCTAAATTATATATACACATGTAAATTATATGTCCTTCTGAAGCGGGCGATGGGATTTCGATTCCGGCTGCCGACAGCTTCCAACGGGCAACTCCTCAACTTTTTAGTGTTGACAGGTCCTAATCACAATTGATCTAAATCAAGTTTAAGTTCTACCTACATTGGACTTAAAATCATTTTAAACTTCAGGTTCATTCCATATAGAATCTAAATCAACCTCAGATCCTACTTACAAATAAAATTTAAGTCATAACCACATTGGACTTAGAACCATTTTAGACCTTAAGTTTAATCCATATTGAACTTAAATCAAGTTTAAGTCCTATCTACATTGGACTTAAAATCATTTCAAACTTTAGGTTCCATCCATATTGAATCTAAATCAACCTCAGATTTTACATACAAATCAAATTTAAGTCCTAACTACATTGGACTTAGAACCATGTTAAACCTTAAGTTCAATCCATATTGAGCTTAAATCAATCGTAAGTTCTACCTACATTGGACTTAAACTATCTTAAACTTTAGTTTTTACCGACATTGAACTTAAATCAATCTTAAGTCCTACCTACATTGGACTTAAACGAACTTAAACTTTAGGTTTTACCTACATTGAACCTAAGTCACATTTAAGTCCTACCTACATTAGACTTAAAGCTATTTCAAATCTACCTTGAACCTTAATGAA
Source organism: Phalaenopsis hybrid cultivar (assembly GCA_002079205.1). Taxonomy (NCBI): domain Eukaryota; kingdom Viridiplantae; phylum Streptophyta; class Magnoliopsida; order Asparagales; family Orchidaceae; genus Phalaenopsis; species Phalaenopsis hybrid cultivar. The sequence continues at coordinate 73,541 of JXCR01099428.1, forward strand.
TATTAAGTTCTACCTACATTGAACATAAAACATCTTAAACTTTAGGTTCTACCTACATTTGAGCTAAATCAATTTTAAGTCCTACCTACATTGGACCTAAAAGTATTTCAAACATACGTTGAACCTAAATCAATTTTAAGTCCTACCTACATTATACTTAGAACTATTTCAAGATTTAGGTTCTACCAACATTGAAACTAAATCAATTTTAAGTCCTACATACATTGGACTTTGAAATATTTCAAACCTTAGGTTCTACCTATATTGAACCTAAATTACCTTAAGTCCTACTTACATTGGACTTAAACCATCTTAAACTCTAGGTTCTACCTATATTGAACCTAAATCATCTTCATACCATAAGTTCTATCCAAATTGAATGAAATCAATATTAGATTTGACCAACACTAAACCAAAATCTTATGTCTCAAATAAACTTATTTGGGTCTAATCGACATTGAACCTAAAATGAATGACATCATAAAAATCCAGCTCACTGACATGAATGACATAAAATCTACTTTAAAAGATAATAAAACTTAAACTTGAACCTAAAAATACAACCAGGTTTGAGAAGGTATTTCGGAGGAGGTAACCCTTTTTACAAAAATTATTTTTTAAAATTTCATTCCTGCTTCTATCTTTTCAATTATAAATGTTTTAATCTATTAAGAAAAATTTATGTTTAGGGGAGGAGAAAACTTTTGAAAAACATAATTTTATTTATCTTTAATAAACTATTTTCAAATAAAATATCTTTTTAAAGTAATAAGGGTTTAGAAAAGAAAAGAAAAGAAANGGCTGCCACTCCAGAGCTCCCATTACTCCCTCCCTTGAGGACTAACAATCTCGCATTAGTTTCCAATAAGCTCAACCAAATTGAGGATTTTAATCTATCACCTTAAAATCTCCAACTCTGCATCCAATAAAGTATATTTTCCTATTTATCTGCACTCAATTCAATGGAAGACATACTCTCACATGAAATCAAATGTGATTCTGCCCATGTTGTAGAAATCATAGCCCTTTCGGAACATAACTTTCTCAACACATTTTAACATTTCAATTGGCGAGATTGAAAAGTAAATGAAGATTGAAGTTCAAATCATCACAAATTATTAACATTTAAAACTGTAGAAAATAAAATCAATTCATCACAAAATCTTATTTCAAAGTAGGGAAAATGAAAAAGAAGGCTACTCAAAATCCATGAGAAGGATACGAAAAAGCATGGATTTCATATATAAAAATAAGTTTACAAAAAAAAAGAAATAAAAGACATAACTTATCTCACAATCCTTCACAAGCAAATCCCTAGAAGTTCTCTCCAAGTCTTTTTTGTCTTTACAAGCACTCTCAATTCTCTCTTAGAAGTATAATGAAGAAGAAATCTCTCACCTTCCCTTTAACCCTAGAAGAAAATCTCCAAGCCCTTGACTTTCTCTCTCTATCTCTTCCTCTTGCCTTTCATGGTAAATGAAAATCTCCAAGCCCTTGACTTTCTCTCTCTATGTCTTCCTCTTGCCTTTCACGCTGCACGCCTTTATGTCTCTCTTGACTTCTTTGAAGTCTTCCTCTTTTATTTTGGGCTGCCTCCTTTTAAAAAGAGTTCAAATTTCCCTCCAAAATTCTCTCCAAAAGTAAACTCTTTTGAATTCAAAAGATGTGTCGATTGATCCAAGAGACATATCCCTTCATAAAAGAACCTTCCAAAGTGTCTACATGCATTGAATTACTTCAATAGGTGTTTAGAACAAGTGTCCCTTTGAAAATTCATGCAAAATTTGTTCAAACTACCTTAAACTATAAAAATTTGTCTCTAGCACATCTGGTGCCAGATTTGGCGAATCAAGCGCCAAGACTCTGTTAAACGGCGCATCATGCGCGAGATTCACAAAATTCACTATTTTGTCTCCAAATTTTTTCCTTTTTGCTAATTTTTCTTTAAATGGCTAAAAATATTATACCTAAAACAAAAACACAAACATACTCTTCTTTAAAGTGCAATATCACCAAAAATAGGCATATAATACATACTTCAAACAACATATTATTTTGGTGTATCAAATATTCTCAGACCTGAATGAAGATGAAAGAAAAAAAATTAATGGAAATTTTAAAAAACTGTAAGAAAGCTTTTGAATGAGCGATAGCTGATATTAAAGAAATCAGTCCTTCAATTTGTATGCACTGAATTTTAAAGGAAGAGAATTATATGTCGAGGGTTGATCCTCAAAGGAGACTGAACTCTATAATGAAAGAAGTTGTTAAGAAAGAAATTATATAATGGTTAGATAGTAGAATTATTTATCCTATTATGAATAGTGCTTTGGTTAGTCATATCCACAGTTTTTCTAAGAAAGGGGGAGTGACTGTATTCGTTAATGAAAAGAATGAATTAATTCCTACTCAACAAGTCACTGGGTGACGAATTTGTTTTGATTATATAAAATTAAATCTCACCACTTGGAAATATCACTTTCCTTTAATTTTTCTAGATCAAATGTTATACATGCTAGCGAGGCACAGTTATTTCTATTTTTGGATGGATTTACTGGTTATCACTGAATTTCTATAGCTCTTCAGGATTAAGAAAATACCATATTCATGAGTCCTTATGGGACTTTTGCTTTTAGACGGATGCTCTTTGGATTAAACAATGCTCCTGCAACTTTTAAAGGTGTATGATGTTCATTTTTTGCTACTTAATTAAGAAAGGAATAGAAGTTTTTATAGACTACTTTTTGGTGTTTGGTACTTTTTTTGAATCATGTTTAAATCATTTAGAAAAATTAATAAAACATTGTAAAGATACAAATTTAGTTCTCAATTGAAAGAAATGTTAATTTATGGTTATAGGAGGAATTGTACTTAGACATAAAATTTCTAAAAATGGTATAGAAGTAGATCCAAAAAAATTAAGTTATTCATGAAGTACCTCCTCCTACTATAGTGAAAGGAGATATGAGTTTTTTAAAACATGTTGGTTTATACAGGCAATACATCAAAGATTTTTCAAAAACTACTAAGTCTTTATGTCCAATATAAGAAAAAAATGCCTTATTTGAGTTTAATCAGGAGTTCTTGAATGCTTTCGAGTTATTAAAAGAAAATTAATCACCTGTCCTTTTATTGTTTCACCCAATTTGGGGAAACCATTTCAGTTTATGTGTGATGCAAGTGATTATGCTATTAGGGCTGTTTTGGGACAAAATTATGATTAAATTTTCAAGTAATATATTATGCTAATAAAACTCTTAATGAAGCTCAAATTAAGTATACTACTACAGAAAAAGTGTTATTAGCGATATTATATACCTTTGATAAATTTAGGTCTTATCTTATTGGAACTAAATGTATAGTGAATAAAAATCACAATGTTATTATATATGTGATGTTAATAACGATGCAAAACTAAGGTTAATCAGATGGGTCCTGCTGATGCAAGAATTTGATTTAAAGTAGTAGATAGGAAGGGAACTAATAATTAGATTGTTGATCATGTATCTAGTCTTGAAAAAAAAATTTGGATTACATTGAAAATGAAATTAATGAATATTTTCTTATTGAAAAATTATATACTGCAACTGAAGGATGTGTTCCATGGTATGTCGATATAGTTAATATCATAGTTAGTAACAATTTATCCTATGGCTTAAAATACCTGATACACCAAAAAAATGTTCAATTTTATGTATACATTTTATGCTTAAATTTGGTGATATTGTGCTTTAAAGAAGAGTATTTTCATGTTTTGTTGCAGGTATATTGATTTTAGGCATTTGGAGCAAGAAGGAGCAAAAAATAGTAAATTTGGAGTGAAAGCATAGTTTTTCAACATACTGACACCAGAGGCATTATAACTAGTGCCAGAGGCGCCATTTTACAGAAAAGAGACTCCAGAGGTGCTAGATTCCAGAGAAGAGCACTGAACTCCATTAAACTGGTGCCAGAGGTGCCAAAGATGAATTAAGACATAATGTGGCGGTTTTTAACTTTTTTGAGATGTTCTAGAAGGCTCCAAGTAATTGAAATGCCTCGAGGAGTGGTTTAATGTATCTAGACACTTTAGAAAGGCTCTTGAATGAAGAGATATGTCTCTTGGATGAAGGGACTTGTCTCTTGATGTGAAGATCAGTGCCTCTTGGGAAAAAGGAGAGAATTTTGAATTCTTTGAAGAGGGGTTGGGTCACTCTTAAGAGAAGTCTAGTAAGGTCTTTGGCGAGTGGTATTGTGGTGTTCTGAAGGGTCGTGTAAAGTCTTGGAGGAGCTTTAGGTTTTGGAGAGGATTTTCTTCTAGATTTGTAAGAGAAGAGGAAAGGTGAGATTTCTTCTTCATTGCAGTTCTAAGAGAGAATTTAGTGTGATTGTAAAGAGAGAAAGTTCTTAAAGGTAACTTCAAGAGATTTGCTTGAGGAGTCTAACATAAGTCGTATTCTTTCCTTTCTTTATTTTGTAAACTTGTTTTTATATATAAAATTCATGTTTTGTTTTATCCTTCTCATGAATTCTGAGTAATCTTCTTTATCCTTCTGCCTACAATGAGATATGGTTTTGTGAATATTTAAGATTATTGTGCAAGGTTTTAAATGTCAATAAATTGTGATGATTCAAACTCTGTTCTTCATTTACTTTTTGATCTAGCTAATTGAACAGTTAAAATTTGTTGGAAAACATAAGATCCAAAAGGGCTATGATTTCTACAACAATATAAGAGTCACATTCAATTTCATGGGTGAGGATGTAGTCCATGTGGTTGAGTGCAAATAAATAGGGTGTTGACCTCATTTTTGTGAGGATTCTAAAATGGCACCCATAGACTATACATGGCCTGAGTAACCCTCTGATTCAAGATTCTCAAACATCTAATAAAGACCTAAAAAATGATCATCATGATCAATAAAAAAATGGTCTACCAACATTGACCCCTTATTAGGGCTGTCAATTTGGCTCGTTGTTCATGAACAGCTCGTGCTCGGCTCGTTAAACAGCTCGTGTTTGGCTCGTTCGTTAAGCCTAACGAGCCGAACACGAACAAATTTTTAAGCTCGAAATGTAAACGAGCCGAACACGAACAACAGTTTGTTTGCTCGTGTTCGGCTCGAAATGGCTCGAAAAAAAATTATACAACTCTTTTTATAACGATATATTACATATATTATTTATATAATAATATATTATATATATTTATGTCTAAGTTTAAATCATAACACCTCATNGAATATTTAAATCGAGCCGAACACGAACACACTGTTCACGAGCCGATTTCGAACACGAGCCGATTTCGAACACGAGCTATTTCGAACGAGCCGAACACGAGCCAAGCCTGAGCTCGCTCAAGCTCGGCTCGTTTACAGCCCTACCCCTTATGAACTTATCTACGATCCCAATAACCCTAAACTCTAAAATGATAATTTTTAGCCATTTGCAAATTTAAATGACAATTTCATCATTTAGGGTCAAAATTGTAAATTTCAAATTTATATTTTAAACCCCAAAACTTTTAGGCTTTGACATTAGCTTTGAATGACACATAGGATTGATCAAGTCCTAAGCACTTAGATCTAAACCCCAATCTAGATCAGAGGTGAGCCTAAACTCTGACCAACATAGGGTCTACTTATCTCCTCAGGACTATTGGGTTTAATCCCTATAGATTCAAAGTTAAAATTCCAAATGTTGAAATCAAATTCACATGACATTTAGGTATAAACATCTTAAAATTAATATGAATACAGAATAGACCAAACATAAACAGTTAGGTTCAATCTAGGTGAACCCAAACTTCACCAAAACCTTAATTAGGTCTAAAGCCCATTTGACTTTTCACAAGAAAGAGAGTGGGAAATATGGACCTGCTTCTTCCTCCCAATCTTTTGGATACCTCAGAGATCTACTAAACTTAGTATGTTTTGCTTAATGAAACCATCCTTAAATGAATTAATAAGGGCTCACCAAGATATGATTTAGGATTTGGTAGATCACCAAAACCTTATTTTCTTGCTTTACATAAAATGCTCTCACATGCGTTTTGAGTTTCAGTTGCAGATGATGGGAAGACTATCCAAGTACGCTTTTATTATAATTTGTTTTACCTGCATTTCTAGTCTCCCGTACTTCACTTTTCAGTACGTTATTGTACTTACTCACCTACATGTGTGAATGAAAACACAAACTTGCATGCTAAACAACGATGTCACCCTGTATGAAAACCAAAACTGCTAGGATAGTCGTAAACCAAAACTGAAATCAACCAAGATAAAATTCACCACCACAACATTCAAAATATAAGACAACTCAAAAGTTAATCACAAACATCACAAAACAACAATTGGAATAAATTAAGACGTCTCTATCGGATGATCTGGAATCCCTCGGAAGAGGTAACCTACGGTTGCTAACGAGGCTTTCCACGATCTAAATGAATGTATAGAACTCATTAAGTTCAGTTTAGTAAATTCATTTGGACTAAGTGAATCCAATCGAAATTAGTGGTATTGGAATGAGGGAACCGTAGGATCCTAACCGGTGTTTCTTTAATCAATTTTAATATGCCCCATAACATTTGAAGAACTATAGCCACAGGGACATCTGATTTGACATCATGACTTAACACATTAAAAAACTTAAACTTTTCATGGCGAGGAGCTTGGAGCTAGCACGACTATCTTCAATAGCAGAACATGTCTTCCCTAGCTAAACTAATTTCTTTCTTTAAAATTAAACAAAAAATCCATAGGACTTTGAGGTAGTTTGCTTATGCAACGTAAATCCTCACCTTATCTTTAAGCCTTTGTATAGCTCTATTGTACAATATAAGCCCTAACTCGTCTTAGGATTCTGAGGCTGCATTCATCAAGACCCAAATCCTCACATCTTCCAGGCTATTTGTATGATCTTTTCACACAAATATAAGCCCTAAATAAATAAAATTTATAAGATGAAACATTTAAATATTTCTCCTCAAAACTGAAGCCAAATAATATGATAGACTAGGAAGTCACCGAGGTTCTGCTCCGGATCTATGACATCCCCTAGTTCTTCCTCCTTTAGATTCTACAATAAATGTTCCAAATTTGTGCCAATCCCTTTTCACACCTCTTTGTCCGATATTGTTTAAAATTCCTTTTCTTTAACCTTATTGAAGATAACATTTCCTGATTTTTATCGAGAGTTTTCTTAGGTGACTTCGGTTATCTAAGATGTAATTAACTATAAGGGCTTTGCCCTTATAGGAAGCTTGTCCGAACCCAGACTTAATATAAACCTTATTTAATTCTTTGTATTAAATAGGAAAACTTGTCGGCAAATAAATGGTCTTACAGACCAAACGAATGTCATATATTTCTTAGTTTATTTAATCGAACCTCATCCTTAAGTCTTGTGTTTATCTTTCGGGATAAATATAGGATTTGAGGTACAGTGCTCTTTCATTTAAACTACGAGAAATATGGGGTCAGTTTGATTTCATATTTTTCTAACTATATATACATATGTAAATTATATGTCCTTCCGAAGCGGGCGACGGGATTTCAATTTCGGCGGTCGACAGCTTCCAACAGGCAACTCCTCAACTTTTGAGTGCCGACAGGTCCTAATCACAATTTATCTAAATCAAGTTTAAGTTCTACCTACATTGGACTTAAAATCATTTTAAACTTCAAGTTCAATCCATATAGAATCTAAATCAACCTCAGAACCTACTTACAAATAAAATTTAAGTCATAACCACATTGGACTTAGAACCATTTTAAACCTTAAGTTTAATCCATATTGAACTTAAATCAAGTTTAAGTCCTATCTACATTGGACTTAAAATCATTTCAAACTTTAGGTTCCATCCATATTGAATCTAAATCAACCTCAGATTTTACATACAAATCAAATTTAAGTCCTAACTACATTGGACTTAGAACCATGTTAAACCTTAAGTTCAATCCATATTGAGCTTAAATCAATCGTAAGTTCTACCTACATTGGACTTAAACTATCTTAAACTTTAGGTTTTACCTACATTGAACCTAAATCAATCTTAAGCCCTACCTACATTAGACTTAAACCAACTTAAACTTTAGGTTTTACCTACATTGATCCTAAGTCACATTTAAGTCCTACCTACATTGGACTTAAAGCTATTTCAAATCTACCTTGAACCTTAATCAATTTTAAGTTCTACCTACATTGAACATAAAAAATCTTAAACTTTAGGTTCTACCTACATTTGAGCTAAATCAATTTTAAGTCCTACCTACATTGGACTTAAAAGTATTTCAAACATACGTTGAACCTAAATCAATTTTAAGTCCTACCAACATTAGACTTAGAACTATTTCAAGCTTTAGGTTCTACCTACATTGAACCTAAATCAGTTTTAAGTCCTACATACATTGGACTTTGAAATATTTCAAACCTTAGGTTCTACCTATATTGAACCTAAATTACCTTAAGTCCTACTTACATTGGACTTAAACCATCTTAAACTCTAGGTTCTACCTATATTGAACCTAAATCATCTTCATACCATAAGTTCTATCCAAATTGAATGAAATCAATATTAGATTTGACCAACATTAAACCAAAATCTTATGTCTCAATTAAACTTATTTGGGTCTAATCGACATCGAAACTTAAATAAATGACATCATAAAAATCCATCTCACCGACATGAATGACATAAATTCTACTTTAAAAGATAATAAAACTTAAACTTGAACCTAAAAATACAACTAGGTTTGAGAAGGTATTTTGGAGGAGGTAACCCTTTTTACAAAAATTATTTTTTAAAATTTCATTCCTGCTTCTATCTTTTCAATTATAAATGTTTTAATCTATTAAGAAAAAATTATGTTTGGGGGAGGAGAAAACTTTTGAAAAACATAATTTTATTTGTCTTTAATAAACTATTTTCAAATAAAATATCTTTTTAAAGTAATAAGGGTTTAGAAAAGAAAAGATAAGAAAAAGAAAAGAAAAAGAAAAAGAAAAAAAAGAGAAAAAAAGAAAAGAAAATTATATGTGAAAGCGAGGAGAAGCTTGAGGGGATGCCTAATTAAAAATTGGTTTCACATGAATCATTTTAAAGAAAGAGACTTAATTGCATTTTTTAGATTTTATTTTCTACAGTATTAATTTACTTTTACTAAAAGAGTTCTCTCAAATTCTTTTTTTTATTCTTCTGAGACTCCTATAATTTTTAAACTACAATTAATTATTGAAATGACAAAAGAATTAGAATTCCTAGACTTGATTACAAAATATTCTTTTGCCTTTTTTCTAATCTAATATATTAATATTTCCCTAAAGTCATGACTACCACATTTATAGGACAAAACTATAGAGATCTTTAATGAAACCCATTACTACATATTAAAATATTTTTTAGAAGAAATAAGTTACTTGAGGACAAGTAACAATTAAGTTTGGGGGATTTTGACATACCTAAAANCTTCACATGAATCATTTTAAAGAAAGAGACTTAATTACATTTTCGAGCTTTTATTTTCTACAGTATTAATTTACTTTTACTAAAAGAGTTCTCTCAAATTCTATTTTTTGTTCTTCTGAGACTCCTATAATTTTTAATCTATAATTAATTATTGAAATGAACAAAAGAATTAGAATTCCTATACTTGATTACAAAATATTATTTTAACTTTTTTCTAACCTAATATATTAATATTTCCCTAAATTCATGACTACCACATTTATAGGACAAAACTATAGAGATCTTTAATGAAACTCATTACTACATATTAAAATATTTTTCATAAGAAATAAGTTACTTGAGGACAAGTAACAATTAAGTTTGGGGGGATTTTGACATACCTAAAATATGTTACTTTTATTAGTATATTTAATATTTATTTTTAATGATATTGCGCTTTAATGAAAGATATTTTTGATATTTTTGGTTGTAGGTACACTAAATGGAGTAAATGGAGCAAATTAAAGTCAAATGAAGCAAAAAAAAAACCAATGTTAAGCTGGAGCCTAGGTGCTAGAGAGTTATCTAGAAGCTCCATTGAATTTAGATAAATTTTGAAGAGGTTCTTGAAGAAACTCTTGAGGGTTTTGAGAGTTCTATTTAAAGAGATATCTTGAGATTCAAAAGAGAGACTTTTGGAGAAGGAAAAGGGAGTCTTTTGTATAGAAGTGGATTTTACCTAGAGAGGAGAAAGTCTTGGAGGCTTTCTTTGGACTTGAAGGAGAAGAGGAGAAGTGAGAGATATCTTCTTCACTATAGATTCTAAGTAAGTTTGGATTAAATTGTAAAGAGAGTGAGGGATTCAAAGGAACTTGAAGGATTTTTCAGGAAAGAGTTTAAGATAAGTTGTGTACTTTGTTTATTTTACTTTTTCTTGTCTTGTAAAATTTTATTTATTTCCATGTGTTATTGTTTCTTCCCCATGAGATCTGAGCAGTTTTTATTGTCTTTCTCTCTTTAATGAGGAATAATTATGTGTAGGAATGTAGTTTAGTAGAAGTGCTTTTAAAATTTCATAAATTATGATGATTAAAACTCTATGCTTCATTTACTTGTCAATCTGATCAATTGATTTATTAAAATTTATTGTAAAACATAGTGACCCAAAATGGGTTATGTTGCAACATAGTAAGAATCACATCTAACTTCATGGATGTGAATGTAGTCCTTCAAGTTAAGTGCAAATGAATAGGGAAATAAGTTTTGATGGGCATAAAATTGAAGATGTTAAGGTGACAAACTAAAATCCATAATTTGGTCCAAATGTTTAGAAACTAAAGTGAGTTGTTAACCCTCATGTGAGGGGAAGGGAGAACTCTAGAGTGAGAGGTAGTATCTTTCCGGCCTAATGACCGGCTTTTTTTTGTAATCGACAACTACAGGAATTTGATGACACTACTAGAAGATTTAATTTCCAGCAACTGTGTCCAAACACTTGATTGCGACTTTATAGATGTGTCTGATTTGGTTAAGATGTATAATTATAATATTCAATAATGTTAAAGTCAAATTTGTCAACACAAGTATACGTATCACTCAAGTAATATAGGGCTATAATGGAGTCCTAGATATCGATCCCACAGGGAGTTATTTAGAATTACGGACTAAGACTTTAGAAAAGAAAGACTTTAACCACAACAACGACGTTCAATATGCTTATCTGTCACTAATCGGCAATTGAAATAAATAGATAATTTTAATAACTAATAAGTAACTAATGATAGAAAGTAGGGTGTAATTGTGATATTCAATATATAAGAAAGCATCATTCTCCTTGTCAAGAAATTATAGTGAATGGATAAAATGAATTAGTTCAATTTATATTGTGC